>PVHY01002731.1:0-120644 GCA_004024945.1 Uropsilus gracilis | reverse complement strand
TGCATTTCTCTGATTGCTAGTGATATTGAGCAATTTTTCATGTGCCTGCTGGCCATTTGTATTTCCTCTTTGGAGAAGTGTCTTTTTAGTTCTTCTCCCCATTTTTTGATTGGGCATCTTGTTTTGTTTTTGTTTAGTTGTGTGAGTTCCTTGTAGATCTGAGTTATTAATCCCTTATCACTCTTGTGAAGGGCGAAAAATTTTTCCCATTTAGTTGGGCTTTTTTTAGTTTTTTCTGTTGTCTCTTTTGCAGTACAGAAGCTTTTTAGTTTGATGAAGTCCCATCTGTTTATGTTTTCCTTCAATTTTTTGCCTTCTGCAGATGATTCCAGGAAGGGGTTTCTGAATTGTATTTCATGGAGGGTTTTGCCCAAGTTTTCCTCTATGTATGTTATGGTTTAAGGTCTGATATCTAAGTCTTTTATCCATTTTGAATTAATTTTTGTACATGGTGTGAGGGAGATGTCTTGGTCCATTTTTTTGCATGTCTTAGTCCAGTTTTCCCAGCACCATTTGTTGAAGAGGCTGTCTTTGTTCCAATGTAAGTTTTTCCCTCCTTTGTCAAAGATTAGTTGGCTATATGTATGTGGCTTTATTTCTGAACTCTCAATTCTGTTCCATTGGTCTGATTGTCGGTTGTTGTACCAGTACCATGTTGCCAAAACCCATTATAATCTAACTAGACCTCTCAAAACATTGGCCTAACCATGTTCAAAGTTAACAAGAAACTTTGATTCATGAATTATATATTGTGTAGTAACAGCAAATTCACCTTAAATATGTCTTATGCCTTGAGATAGTTGCTCATTTTGACAGTTCATGTGTATAATTTATAAAGATGCATATTTACTGAGGATATACTCAGAATAAAACACAATGGAGTTTTTTGTCTACAGTATGTAGGCCACTCAATTCAACCCTTATCTTACCGTATTCTCAATGTTTATTTACATGTCTGTTTTCTATACTGAAGACTAATTTTCTTGCAGGGAAATGGACTTTGTTTTCAGTTTGTATCTACAGTATGTAGCCCTTGGTCTTCCATTGGGTGCTCAATTAATATCTGAAAAATAGCTCATCAGCATCATTAAAAAATATCAAGAATGGATTGAGACTGTGAGTTCTGTTACCAAATAGGCAAAATTTGATTCTGTGATCTTGAAAAAATATATTTTCATTTCCTCATCTAGAAAATGGGTTGAATAATGCCTTTTCTACCTATCTCAGGGGTTTCTCATCAAATACACTTGTAGAAAATAAGTGTAAAATTTTAGAACACATAGCTCTGATGTGTTCAACTATTTTTCAGATAAAAACTTCTGGAAACTTAGGATCATAAAAGGCTAAGAAAAGAAAATTACAGAGAAGAAAAATGTTGACCATGTTCTGAACATTAAAATAAATGTCTTTTGGTGTATATAGCCATTGAAATGATGATATTTTCTTCCAATTCTTTAAACAAATTGTTTTAATGAACATGTTGTAAATGTTACTGGAGTTTTTGAAGGTAAGAGAAAGGGACATATAAATATAGCTTACCACTTCCAGATAGCTCCTATGGTCAGCATTCCCTTTGTTCTTGTTTTTTTCAATTCTCCCAATAAAGAACTCTGTTAGAGATAAGAAATGAGAGTGGAAAGCACAAAAGTAAACAGTGGTGCAGCTTCTCTGTTCTGCTTGAGAACTGCATTTCCTGAGAATTGTGAAACTTTACTGTCACATGAGAAGTCAGGCAATTCTAATGCTGAAGCTTCCATTTTATTTTGTTAACTCAGGTAACCATTTTTTTTTAAGTGTGCAGAAACTCACTGTAGCAATTTCATGAAACCAGGGTGATGTGATAGGGGGAAAAGAGGTATTAAAATTTCAGGTTTTTAATAGGCTCCCAGGAGCAGGAATAAATGGAGTGAGATTTATGTGGAGTGATGTCTACACGCCCTACCTGATTAAAGCTAAGTTTCGCAAGAGATCCAGGTGAGATACTTCCTGATGATGCTGAGACATTGCCTCTTGATTATTTTCCTAAACATTTTTGTACTCTCATCAGCTCTTCACAAACCACTTCTCTACTACAGCTTCCAAATGGGCCCACGGTTGTTTTCATTTTATTTTCACTTTAATTCTGCTATTCTCTTCCTTCTTTTGCTTCTTTGTGTGACCTTGTGTGTTTGTAAGTAAAATATATGCAATTGTGTTTATGTGTAGTGTATTTAGATACATGGTGATGAAATACAACTTGTAAGCACAGAATAAATATTTTAAAACAAGTAAATGAAAGTAACATCCAATAGAAATGGAAGTTGAATGAATTATACTTACTGTTTCTGTTTTCAACTTAATTTAACTGATAGTTGATGCCTTCACACTAGAATAGAACATATCTTAGCCCGAGTCTGTTATACTAGTTAGTCCTCATAGGGATATTTATCTAGTACTTAATGTATATCATATACTGTTCTAGATACTTGGATATCATTAGTGCTTGAAATAAACAAAAATACCTGCTTCATTGAGACAGACAATAAATGACAAAATTGCCAATGAATTAACTTGAGGATAAACTGACTAAATGATGTATATTAGCAGTAAAGATAAGCTTTGAAAAATGTAGAAGTAGCACTTATGCTGTTTGTGTGTGTGGAGAGGGAAGAATCAGTAGAAGTTGCAATGTTAAAATAGGGTAACCACACTCTACATTTTAATGAGGAGCTATTGAGAACCCCAAGGAACAAATAAGGTACTGAGCCAGACTGATCTTTTAGGACCCCTCTGATTTTATTATAAAGTTGGAACCTTGTCTGCTTATGTGTAAGATTTATCCGAAATGTAAGCCATGTCAGGTGAAATATAGAGGGCACCATTTCCTTCTCTTGATGCAAGCCTGATTCAGCAATAGAAGACAGAAGCTTTAGAGAACCATTAGTTTCCATGCTGCTGTGTGATATATGGGAAGATAGCTTTTATGTTGACAGTATCATCTATCTAAAAGTTCAAATTTGAAATACATACATATGGCAATTAGAATATAAAAATGCACCTTGGGATGCATTATGCACCTCTCCAGAGATTTCAACTTTATAAAATCAAGTATCTGGAAATGAGGACAAGTATCTAGTGCTCAGCCAAAATATTTCTCCGGTGACATAAGCCTTGGGGAGCCAAGAACTGTATCATCCACTCTAGTTTTCTGGCGTCCTCCCAGGAGTCTAAACATTTATTTCCTGAGAAAAGCACTTGAATAATTTCTTGGCCTCTGGACAAGATACTACAAAGCTAAAACTTCATTGCCTTTAATCTGTGCATTGGAGCCGGGACTTACAACATTTTTAAACAGTATTTTTTTATTTCTACACACTGTTGAAGGACCAGCATTATGGATAATCTGAGTAATAGTTCATGTTATTCTGGGATGTAAAATATTAGGGAAGATGGGGATTTATAAACTTCATAAAAATTCTTAATACATTTTAGAGGAAAATTCAAATCTAGGCACACCTTACTAGATTCCTGGTAACGGAAGATATATCACAAGATATAAGAGATGTGCTCTGAGGATAATGTAGGAAACTGTTCCATAACCAAGAGAAAGAGAAACTGCTTCAAAACCAAAGGGATAATTCAATAACTGTTTTAAAATACCAATGACCCAGATGCAGAGTATAGTCCATAAGTGATCACTTCATTCTTAGATGATTGAATAGACCTAACAGAGGCCATGGGAGATTTTGATTAGACTTAGGGAAGAATCTAGATTGTGAAACACTGGAAATAATTCTTTTGGAAAGTTGTGGAATCTTTTCTCTAGAGAGGTTTATAAATAGGAGAAATTCTCATCTGTATGATGGTTTGGGTGTAGCAGCAAGACCTAGCGACCCTAAGGTTTCTTCTGTAATGCTGCTTTTGGTTCACAAGCTCTTTTGGGATCATGTTGTCTTTATACAATATTGGAGTGTACTTGCATGATTTAATTTAATTTGTTGGTTAAGTGATAGTTAAAAATATCTTCTTTAAACAAGCATAACCTTTAGTAACTTACTTTCATCTTCAAATATAATTACTATGATGATCTGAATAATATCTAAATATTTTTCTTTACTGTGCCAGTAATAATTATTTCATTGATGATGATTAGCATTAATATTACCTTGACTTGGAAGGAGGGAAAATAATATGAACTATGCCTGTCCACACAATTTCTGTTAGTTTAAACATTTGTGAAAGAAAACTACCACTTGCATCATTTCCTTTTGACAGCTATTTAGGATGTTAACACATTTAATGTTGTTTTCCTATTTATTCCTATTTATTTTTAACCCATTTTACTCTTCTTACATAGGGCTTATAGAAAGAATTCGCATGAAGTGACTGGATCTACTTGGAAAAAGGTAAGTTTTATTTTTCTTAAACTTTATAATTACAGAATAAGATAAATAATAAAAATATTTTAAGTATATTTTGGAGAGTAATTCAAGTTGAATATAACTTTGAGGGTAATTAAACTCATTTTACTGATGAGGAAATTAAGGTACTGAGAACAGGAAGTTTGAATACAATGTAACATTGGCAGAATTCAGGCTGAAAGTCAGGTTTCCTCTCAGGCTGAAGCTCTTTAAAACACACATCACTAAATCTTTCTCTATTTTTGGTGCTATTGTATGGTGAGATGGTATGTGTATTTACAAGTTTTTAGGCCTAACACTCTCTTGGTCCATAAAAGATTCAGTCATATTAAAGTGAGAGATGATTTAGAAGAGTATATTCTTTAAAGAGGGATGCAACAAGGTAGCATAGCAGAGTGGGACTTATACAGAAGCTATTTAAGACCTTAGATATGACCTTTTCCTTTTGGGGCCGTTCTAGAATAAAGGGTGAAGAGAAGGGAGAGATACTTTTTTACCATGCATGGAAATACAAACAAATGGTTAATATAATAGGAATTGGCTTCCTATTAAATATCATAGATGATAGTTAAGAAATAAATATGTCATGTGTTGGTTATAACAAAATCCCACCAGTCTAATAAAAATGAATGTTCTTTATTCATTTGCATTCTTTTCTGAGGTGCCTAGAGTAACTGCATTTCTGTAGCTTGGAATTAGAGCATCTGCCTGTGTCACTAAATGTTTGGAAAACATAATAAATTTGTCAAGCAGCATGGCACTGGAAAAACTCAAGGTAATAAGAAAAGCCAGTATCACTGATATATTAAATAAAATAATAGGCAAACAGCCCAAATTTATACATGATTAAGCAAACTTGTCCTAAATAAAAGACATGATTGCTAGAATCATCTCAATTTTGGACTTCCCAGACAACTCAAGGCCTCCCTCATATTTTTCCTCACTCTGACACATTCTCTCTGACCCCACTAGATATGCACTGTGTACTAGACTCCAACAATTCAAAAATCAATTCAAATATATATCCTTCTCTCAGAAAATTTATATTTCAGTGCAGGAGGTAGAGAGACAAAGAGATAACAGTGATATAATATACCAGGTACTATGATAGTTGGAAGCATTTTTCCTTATGGTTCTATGGCAAGTTAGACTATGGGTATCAGCAAGGGGGTAATGTCTGAGTGGAGTTTTGAATGTTAAATATGAGCATTTCATTATCTTCCCCTTATATTATTGAGAGAACTTTCTAATTCTTACTCATAATTTGATCTTGCAGCTCCAGGAGTAGAAAATGGGTTAGAAGATGATAAGCATAATAATAGCAAAAGCTCAGTTTACAGGCATCATGGGTATGATATTCTTAGCAAGGGCTGTGGTAGTGAGAATAGAGAATTCAAGAGATAATTAAAAATTAGTATTAAAAAACCTGGAGCTGAACTGATTGTGATAAATGAAATGAAGAAAAGAATTGGATTTTGTTGGGTTATGCAATTAGCAATACCATTACCTGAGATTTGGAACCCAGGAGATCAGAAGGAAGATGTTCAATTCAGATTTAGACATGTTCAGTTTGACTTCGCTGTGAGACATCAAGATGAATATTTCTAGTAATCAATTTGATGTAATGATCTGAAACTCAGGCTAATAATATGCACTTTCCCTTCTTTACTTCTGAATGTGTCTAGATTCCATTCTCAACAGCTTAGCCCTTAACTATCTTGTACCAGTCCTTCTTTATTACTATTTTCTTCCCACTTCCAAGAAGCAGACATATAAGTTGTACCACCTATAGTGCTTAATAGATTGTGTACATAAGTGAAGGTTTCTGAAGAATTGCATTTAGGCAACTTATTATTGAGGTCATTCAGGGAGAAATGATGCTTTCATACTTATTAAAAGGTACAAATGATACGTAAGTCTTTATAAATAGCTTAACACAAATAAGGCTTACATGTGCAATCAATTTTGCTTCAAAGATTTGTAGGATAGTCTCTATTACCTCAATTCCCTAATTTAGGTTTCTTAATCTTTAAGGAGAAGTGGAAATGATAACATTGTTTAGGCGTTGACTTCCTTACAATTCTTTTTTCTATCTTTCGGGTTTCTGAGCTTCTGAAACTCACTCTGGCATATGGAACTGATAAACCAAGAAAAGAATCTGCTCATTATTATTTGCTGTCTAAGGACTTGAAATTACGAATGTTGTGTTCTGAGATACTCCCCTGCTTCACATCTGCTAAAGGAAGTGCCTCTCTCTTTTTTTATTTCTTGTCAATGGTGGAACCTGAGATATTTCTGCTAATCATTAAAACAGATATGGTTCCTCCTTCTTAAAATAAATGCGGAAAATAATAATTATAAATGTAAAAACAGATAAAATGTAGGAGGTTTAGGCATAGTTGCTGAGTTAGAATGAGAATTTTGGTCACTTAGCAATTTTGCTTTCCAATCTACTTCCATTGTTATAGTATTTCCATGCCTATCCTCCCTCTTTGAGGGTTTTTGTTTTATTTATTCATGTATTCATTTAATCAACATTCATTCTTTATACACCACTAAAGTTTACCAGTCTTAGTCTCTGTGATTTGTAAAATGTTGAAGAAAAGAATTAATCATGCTGTGTGAATGTGAATGCCCCCACCCCCAACTCAGCACAGGCCTCTTTTGCATATTATATGAATATCAATGGATATGTTAGAGAAAGTAATTCCTGTTTTGTGAGTCCCCCTCCCTCTCTGATTATTTCTCCTTCTACTTTGTTCCATGCTTATTCTGCTCCAGTATTATTAAAGAATTACACATATTTAATGTGTAGGATTTGATTCTTTTAATAAATTATTTATTTATATATAGATAGATATTTCACATCATTGTAATCCCTGAGAATCACCCACCACCTCCCCTCCCTGGCTGCTCCAGCTGGTTCCTCCCACCCCACCCCCAGTAGTGTACTTTCCTTTGGTTGTCCATATATTCGTGAAACCATTTGATTTTTTTTAAAAAAAGATGTCTTTTGAGTCCTGAAATGATGAGTGAATGGCTTTCTCTTAACAGAAATGATCAATTATTGTCCCTTGGATGTCACCTCAGTGCAAAAGTTTTGGTATCTAAGAATCACCAAGTTTTATATTATAATGTAATAATTTTACCAGACAGGCCAAAAATATATAGAAAAATATAAAAGAATTTTTAAGAATAAGTCTTATAAAATGAATAGAAGCCTGTTTGACTTTTAGAAAACCTAGTGATTAGCAATATATTCATAACTTTCCTGAAATCGTCACAATTTAAAACAACTTGGAATAGGTTGAAAGAGGTCAGAATTCTGACAGAATACTGTGTTAGAAAATATGACTTTGCAAATGAGAATAAAGGAGAAAAACATTAACATTATTGAACATTATTTTATTTATGTGGTGAAATTTGATAATTTTTCCAGTGAATAAACAATCATCAATAATGGTATGATAATTCTCTAGAGTTATTAATTTTCAAATTTTAGAGCTAACCATGCCTAAAGCCTGCTATGCATCCTAAAAAAATGACCACTAGGCATTTTTATTCAGTCTTAGGGCTGTAAGTATAATTTACATGCTATTAGCTCTCAGAATTTCTCTAGTACTGAACTCTCCCTAAACTTCAGATTCATGTTTCCAATTATCTACTTTGTATCTCTGCTTGGATGCTGAACAGTCAGTTGGAACATATGTCCAAAACTGAATTCTTCATACCTGTTCCAAGCTTATTCCTCTCCAGTGCGCTCCTTTCAATAAATGATACCACTGTTTACTTTGTTGTTTAGACTATTAATTGCTTAGACTTAATTGCTTAATCTCTTATATGGTCCGCATCTAATCCTTTAGAAAATCACACCAGCCCCACCTTCACAATATATTCAGAAGATGGCACATCTCATCATCACAGTGCAATTCATCACCATTTCTTGGATATATAATCCAAATGGATTCTTAAATCATCTCCCTGCCTACATTTCCTACCCATAGTGTGCACTCAGCACCAGATTTACCTTTAAAGCATAACTAATTTCTTATATAATTTCTATATCTGCTTATCAAATCCTCCCAATGGTTCACTTTCTACTCGAAAAGAAAGTCAAGTCTAAAATGGCCTTCAAGGCACCTCACAAACTGCCTCCCCCCGTCTGATTATTTCTCCTTCTACTTCATCTCATGCTTATTATGCTCCAGTATTATTACCCTCTTTACAGCAGCCTACCCATC
The DNA here is from genome assembly GCA_004024945.1 of Uropsilus gracilis. Taxonomy (NCBI): domain Eukaryota; kingdom Metazoa; phylum Chordata; class Mammalia; order Eulipotyphla; family Talpidae; genus Uropsilus; species Uropsilus gracilis. The sequence goes on along the minus strand of PVHY01002731.1, from coordinate 112,003 downwards.
ACTGTACCACTTCAGGGCCACCACACTTGTTATTCCATCTACCTAAAGCACTCTACCCAGTTTTCTTCATGCCTCTCTCCATTCTTTTACGCAGGTGCATCTTCCCTGAAGATGTAATCATTATTTCTAATCATTCTTCTTAATCATTATTTATAAAAGAACCTATTGCTCTCACTCCACCCATCACTGGCTTCTTATTCTGCCTTTTTTTCCCCCAATGGCATCATTACCTAAAATATTCTTGTTTATTGCTTTGTGTTCAATCTCCATGACTGGAATGTAAGCTTACTGGGGACTGTAATTTGTCAGCTCATTCATTGCTGTAGCTCAGTTACCTAGCACAGAACTCAGTAACTATTTGTGGAATAAATGAGTAACTGAATGCCTGACTAAATAAATAACTAAATGGTAGTAATCGCTAGAGAAAGTAGTTCAAGGCCGGGCACGGTGGCTCGTGCTTGTAAGCTTCAGCCTGTGAAGCAGCCGGGGCTAGGGATCGCGGTTCGAGTCCCGCCTGGGGCTCGTAGCGAGACCTAGTTCCAAAAAAATAGCTGGGTGTGGTGGCGCGCGCCTGTAGTCCCAGCTACCTGGGAAGCTGAGGCTGGGGATTGCTTGAGTCTGTGGTACCCCGGGCAATGAAAGCCTGCGGTTCCACGGGCAAAAATAGCGAGACCTAGTCTCAAAAAAAAAAAAAAAAAAAAAAAAAAAAAAAAAAAAGAAAGTAGTTCATAATCTGAGAAAAGAAATTAAACTTTTTTCAAAGGTAATACTGCTAATCTAAAATAGAGTCCACAAGATCATCTCAGCCTTTGTGTGAAAGATTCAACTTTTCTTTTCAGACAATATTGCCACTTTGAAGTCAAGTGTCAATTTGCAATGAATGACTCATAAGATTTATTGTATTCCTCTAAATTAAATATAAAGATTTAGTAGATGAGATGGTATTGAAATCTTGCTTAGCATCTTATTTAAGTATTTTATTTGTTTATTTATTAATCAACTTATTGTTTACATATTCATGTGTATATTGCCTATATATATGTTACATCACTGCATCCCCCAGAGTTCTCCCTCCACCTTATCACCTGTGAACCTTCATCTTGATTTTCTTGTGTCCTCCCTTCCCTGATTTCTCTCTTCCCACCCCCAGCTGCTTGCTCTAGTTCTGTTGTTAGCTTATTTTAACTTTTTCTTAGCCCTTTGTTTCTTATTCCTATATTCCATCTATAGATGAGATCATATGGTTTCTGCCTTTTTCTTTCTGACTTGTTTCTGCTAACATGATTCCCTCTAGGTCCATCTATGCTATTACAAATGTGGCATATTTGTTGGTTTTGATTACAGAATAATATTCCGTTTTGCAAATATACCACTTTTTTTTTCAACCATTCATTAGTTTTGGGGTTGTTTCCAAATCCTGGCTGTTGTGAATAGTGCTGTGTTAAACATCCAAGTACAGGTGGCTTTTTGAATTGGTGTTTTGGTCAAAAAATGGGGAGAAAAACTGAAAAGACACTTCTCCAAAGAGGAAATGCAAATGGCCAATAGGCATGTGAAAGAATGTTCAGCATCACTAATAATCAGGGAAATGCAAATCAAAGCCACAATGAGATACCACCTTACACCAGTAAGAATGGCCCACATCAAACAAACAGGCAACACGTGCTGGTATGGATGTGGAAAGAAAGGAACACTTTTACACAACTGGTGGGAATGCAAACTGATCCAGCCACCATGGGAAGCTGTGAGGAGGGCCCTCAAACTAATGAAAATGGAACTACCATTCGATCCAGCAATCCCACTTTTGGGAATCTACTCAAAGGACATCAAAACACCATATAAGCATTTTAAAATTCATGTGCCACTAATAGAACGACAATTTGAGAAAATCAGTATGTATTGTTTATCTTTATTTTTCCTGAAATTATTGTTGCTCTGGCTGTTAGGGATTTTCTGCTGAGCCTCCAGCTGGGACTTAAATTCCTAATTTTATTAAGGCTTATCCAAGAGCATACATGTGTACACTGTGGTTTCCTGTTAATAAATAATTCATTAACAAGTTTATTACATGATTGCCCCTGTCTCAGCTTTATCAAGAGACAAATCAGGAAAGATCACAGTTGTTACAGTATAATTCTATGTGGTTGCTTCTCTGAATCATTTGGATGAAGATATTGGAAACTGATTTTTATAGTATCTGCTATTAATTAGATGATGTTGATTTGATCATCTCTTCTTTCAGGGCAAACAGTATTTGACTGGAACTTTCATAATTTGTTTCAGTCTAACCATTTTAAGATTCTATGAACATGATACTTTCTGTCCTTTAAAAGTAGTAATATCAGTTTTCATGACACAATGACTAACTATTTTATCTTGATAATTTTTTTGCATAAGGATCCAATTACTAGCAACCCTCTACAAGATAACATCATGTTGGTTTGAGATACTTCTCAATACTTGTGCAAATAAAGAGATGGTAGAACGATACTACCAACTTTTGAGACAAAGTCTCAAACAAACTTCACAAAGCATGTTGATACATTTTCACATGACACATAAAGAATGATGTATTAACAAAAAATACACTTAATTTTAGCCATGGAAGACAACAGCTTTAAAGTGACAAATATTTATCTGCAATTGTAAAATTCATTATATATATATATTACATCATTGTCTACCCTGAGGTTCTCCCATCTCCTTATCAACCGTCAACCATCTTAATCTTTTGTGCCCTCTCCCTCCCCCCTTTTCTCCTGCTTCCTCTTCTCTTGCTCTATGGTTCAGTCCTGTTGGCAGTTTAAATTTTTCCTATATACTTGTTTATTTTTTCCTATATCCCTCATATAAGGGAGAACATCCCTTATTTCTCTTTTTCTTTCTGGCTTATTTCTGTTAACATGATTCCATTTAGCTCCATCCATGTTGCTGCAAATGACATAAATGACATGTTTGTCTACTTTAATTGATGCATGATATTCCATTGTGTAGATATATATACCACATCTTTTTCAGTCATTCATCAGTTTTGGGGCATTTGGGTCATTTCCATATCTTGATAATTATAAATAGTGCTGCAATAAACATGCGCATACAGGTGTCCCTTTTAATTAGTGATTTTTGTGTCCTGTGGGTAGATTCCCAGTAGTGGGATTGTTGGGTCGAATGGTAGTTCCTGTCTTGACAGTTGTTGAATCTTGATAATGTGTACATGAGATTTCATTTTATTATTTCTACTTTTATATATGTTTGAATAGTATTACAATAGCAAACTTAGAAATAGAATTATTTAAATACGTGATAGCAGATAATATACTTGAAAGGATGATATCTCACAAATTCCTTCCTGTTTGTACCAATTACCTTAATCACTATTCCGTGAGTCACTGGCTCAGACAATATCAGAGTAACTCACCTTCTCCAGGCTGCCTAAGTTTGGTCAGAAGGAAACTGATCACCTATCAGGAAACCATCACATATCTGACCAAACTTCTCTATTCCACCTGACCCATCCCACCTGATCAAATCCCCACTCGGGGACCAAATAGAAGGACACAGCCATGCAGGCAAGGCACAGCTCTCCCAGCTCCTCCTCTTGGCTGTGTGAGATTTCTACACAGGCTTCTTTCTCCAATAAAGAGTCTGTTTCTTTACCAGTCTCTGGTCTCTTCATTTCTTCCTTTCTCCAAAACCTAGCATCTCTCCAAAACCAAACAATACACTCAAATCTGATTTTGTAAAGTCTATTTTGTCTCAGTGTTGTTTTTCTTCCATTGTCTCTTGAAATGTTTTTACAAAATCTCTTATCATTCCAAGGACAATTTTCTCCAGCTTTTGATAACTGTGCTACGTTTGAGACCAGATATAAAAACTTTCCAGGGGTAGGTACTCATTGACCAGAAAAGTAACAACATTTTCTTACATTCCTGATGTGCTTTGTATTGATTTGGCAACTTGTAACATATCATTTATTTTGACGTAAGTTTCTGTAACTAATTCTTAAACCCAGGCTTTTCCTGCCTGTCACCTAATATATTGTTATGGTATTGCTGGGAGATTATATGGCAGATTTCATTGTAATTAAGAAAGTGTTGTTTGATGTTTAGCCATGCCAGCTTGAAATCCCTATTTTTACTATTTTCTAAATACTAGACCTTGAGAAAGTTATTAATTTTCTCCAACTCTCAGTTATCTTTTCATAAAATAGAAGTGCCATTAGTAGTATCCCTGTCATGGAATCCTTATGAGAATTAAAGTACATGGGTGATCATTCAGTATACTGTCCGAAAAGCAGTGTGAACCAACAATATCAGCTTATTCTGTTATTATTGTAGTCATTTATTTGCATTATTAGAATAAATATTATGTGTGGGAGGACTTAAAAAAGAAGCAAGGGAGGAAGTATGTCTGTTTTGGTGACCTTCACTAGGAGCATTCAGTAAATATTTATTGACCATCTGCTATAGTGTCGGGATTGGATTTATAGTGGGAAGTAAGGCATACTTCCTGCTCTTAAGCAAATCACATGCTAAGGAGACAAACAGATGTGTGAAAGACGTAAACTTAAAGGAGTGACTGAATAGACCATTACTGTTCTGTTGAGGTTTAAAGGAAAAGAAAACCCAAACCAAAAGCCTGTATTCTGTCACTAAGCTTAAAATACTTATTTTTTCCTTAGGCTTTATGCATTTTTTGATTTTTGAATTCCACATGCAAATGTCTTTGGGAAGAGTAGCGCATTAAGTAACATCAACTACACTTCAACGAAGATTGATTTTTGTATCATTTAGGGCACAAGGTAAGTTGCTACAATAAATTGCTTAAAATATTATGTTACAAGCAACACATGAAAGGTGGACCAGCAGTACAGTTACAGAAAGTCATCCAGGATTCAGAGTCTTTCTACCTTGTTGCTCTGCCATCTCTGAATATGTTGACCTTTTCTTCTGGACAGATATTTCTCTCGCTATCATTACGTCTATACTACAACCTGCTGGTGAGGTGAGGGGAGAGAAAGAAGAGAAAAGGAATTTTTCTTATCAAAACATGATGCAAAATTTTCATACATCACTTCTGCTTGCATATTACTTTCTAAATCGTATGTTCATGCCAAGATGCAAAAGGGTATGGAAAATATATCTAACTGGGAAGCCTTGTACACAGCTAAAACATGAATTTCTATCACCAAAGAGAAGATTAGGAAAATGGGTATTGAAAAACCATTAGTAGTCTCTGCTACAGTTTATCAGACACCTTTGATAAACTTCCTAAATGAACTAGGCTTTTCTAAATAGGTGGGCAAAATATGGCACATAAAGGAAGGTTTAGCTTGACTAAGATGTTTTCTCACATCAGTTATCTGAACTCAGATTATCTGATACCAATATCAGATACAATTTAACCTTTAATTTGTATCAGTCAACAATTTAACTATCTGTACTTAGTAAAGAGCTCACTGATGAAAATCTCCCACAACACTGTCCCCACTCTACCAGTTGAAAGTCCCAACAATTCAGACATTAGCTTATTTTTTTTCTTGGAATGAAAGAGACTGTGTAACATCACTGTGACTCTGAGGTGAATAGGTGACACAAGGGTGAAAAAATGCAGGACTTTTGGAGAAACAAAACTGTATAGTTCAAAGAAGCATCGTCAGCATCACTTCTAGCCACACTACGAAAAACAGTCACCACCACTACCAATATCTGCAACAAGCGAGTAGTCAAAATAAAGGCTTGATTACTGCCTGAAGAATTTTTGGAAACCAGGAGAAAAAAACTTCAGCTATGTGAATGGCTCTTTGTGGACAAACTTCCTGCTTACAATGCTTATGAGAAGGTAATGAGGAGGCTATTTGAGAAATGTGGAAAGATTGGTGAAGTGCTCATTCCTAAGGATCAGGGCTTTGGTTTTACTGAAACCACAAGTTGAAACCCTACCTGAGTTGGGCAACCTTGCCACTCTGTGGATAGCAGCTGCCTGTATGCTTTGCTCAGCACAGTGCAAACTTCAAGATTAGACACTATCCTCAGTGCATGTTCAGTGATTTCCTGCAGGAGGAAGCCTTTTCTGTGTTTGGTCAGGTGGAGAGGGCTGTCGTCATTTTGGCTGATTGGAAAAAGTCCTCAGGAAAAGGTATTATTAAATTCGCAGTTGCTCAGAAACTCTGGACAGAAGCAGTGAAGGTTCCTTTCCGTGCCACATTTTTGAGGCCTGTGATTGTGCAGCCCACGGACCAGTTAGAGACAAAGAGGGACCACCAGTGAAGCTGGTTCTGAGAACCAGCAAATGCACAAGGAACAAGAACAGTCAGATTTGCACAGCCTGGCTCCCCTGAGTACGAGTAGCCATGTACTCCCTGGAAGGCACTCACTGAGATGGAGAGCAAGATCAGGGACGTGTACATTGCAACATCAGGAAGCTCTTGAGTAGCTAGAGATGGAGGCTGCTTGCCATGAGCCCCAGGTCTTGCTAATGAGAGAGTAATAGATGAGACTTCAAGAAGAACTTCTGAGGATGGAAGAGCTGAATAATTATGAAGTGCCACAAGAGCAACTGGAACTCAAGCAGAAAGAGATGTGGTGTCAAGTCAGGAATGGGCGATGACAGCAGGAAGGATTCAAGGAAACTGCAAAGAGGAAGATAGATGGATGGATCAGAGCGGTAAGGGAGGTGTTGTGGGCATAAACAACAGAAGTACCATGCTCCCTGCTCCTGTGCTGGTTGGTACCCCAACTGCACAGGACCTGCCACTGTACCAGGTGGAGCCTTGGGATTGACTCCACCAACAATGGAGTGCTTTGGCCAAGCAGCTACAATGGAAGGGTCTGGGGCAGTTGGTGGAAGCCCTCTTGCATTCAACAATGCAGCACCTGGAGTTGAATTTGGTCCAAAGAAACATGGCTGATACCGTTAAAACTGCGAAACCCTGGGTTCTCAACAACCTCTTAAAGAAGGTCCTGTTGTGGACGAGCCAAAATTCTACCCTGTAAAAGTGTTAGAAAATCCTCTCAAGAGTTAGATCTTCCTTACCTTTTATTACTCTAGGGAATATCCTGGAAACAGAGGGCAAGAGAGAGGTGACAATGAACAATTCAGTTTGTGTGATTTATTATTTAATCAATTTGTGCAGCACATTTCTGAAGTCTGATATGACTGTGGAGAGTGAGGAGGAACTGAGACAAAATGTAGCCAGTTAGAACTGTGTTATTCTACGTTATTCCATGCTTATCTATGCTGTGCTGTTTGCTTTCTCAAACTTATCTATGCTTTCTCAAACTTATTTCTCATTCTTATCTATGCGGTGCTGTTTGTTTCTTCTTTCTTCTTTTGTATATTCAATGTCCCTTAGTCTTACATGCTCTCGAATCCAAAGAGACTGCCATACTGCCACATATACAACAACAACAACAAAAAATCACCATCTCCCAAAGATCTTAGCATTATCGTTCCATTCGCAGGTACTGAATTCCATTCAGGCAAATGACCACCGAGGTCACAGACAATATGCATAAGCTTACACTCAGAAACAACAAAAGGGAAGAAATGGATAGACAAGGTACAGACTGGGGAAGGTTCAGGATGATATTGCTAAGAGTTTCCATCCTCTCTCCAGTCATGCCACCTTCCCAATACCTCAGCATTTTTACCAACCTCAAAGTTCTTCATATCTGAGTATGAGTTTTCTTGGGAATTTCATCACTAAGGTGTGATTGACCAAATCATCTTGGCCAGAAGTGATTGAACTCATTTTTCAGCTTTCTTCCCTCCCTGCTCCCCAGAGGTTGGGGACTAGAACTGAAAGTTCCCAAACCTTTAAAAACAAGGTTGGATCCATAGGCAAACAACCATCATTCCAAGCTGTCTAGAGACTCGCCAGTAGTTATCTCAGAATTAACTCGGGGATTGTTGAAAGGGGCTAATTGCAAGTAAAGATTATTACTCAGAAAATTCCTAGGTTTTCAGAGCTTTATCTAGGAAATGGGGACAAAGACCAAATATATTGTGTAATTTTACCACAATTTGATAGTATCAGCAGCAGAGGTGTCCCCGCTCTCCCACAAAATCAACTCTCTAAAATATGTTCACCCTTTTCATCACAACCCAGGTAGAGTTAGTTATTCATTCTCTCTTTTTTTCCCTGAGAATGTCTTCTATTTTGTTTTATTTTTAAAAATAATTTATATATATATATATATATTTGACATTGTTGTATTCTCCGGGGTTCACACACCACTTCCTCTCCCTGGCCTCTCCCACCCATCCTCCTTCCTCCAGTTGTGTACTTTAGTTTGGTTGTTAGCTTGTTTTGACTTTTCCTTCTGGCTTTTTGTTTGTTTTTCCTATGTCCCATATATTAGTGAAACCATTTAGTTTCTGTCTTTTTCTTTCTGACTTGTTTCTGCTAATAGGATTTCTTCTAGTTCCATACATGTTATCTCGAATTCACCAAATTTGTCACTTTTAATTGATGGGTAATATTCCATTGTGTATATATACCACATCTTTTTCATCCATTCATCTGTTTTGGGACATTTGGGTTAGTTATTCTCTTTTCTGTGCTCCCTTACCTAGTGGTGACACTCTAGTTTTGATCCCTTAACTGGAATGTGAACTGCTTGATATAGTATCTCCGGCCATCTGTTGCTCTATAAGCCCTTGAGTGAGAGTGAGGGAACAGAAAGCAGAGTGTGTGCTGCTGACCTCTGTGGTCTGTGGGTTTGCGTTTAAGCATGTTTGCTGTTGAACTGGTACTCCGATTATGATGTTGCAAACGCTGTTTCCCAAGTAAGTGTATTTCCTGAGAATCTCAGCTCTGGTGTCCATTGTTTAATTCTGTGGTTGTCTAAAGGGGAATTTAGAGTTCATAAATTTGTTGGTCTCAGAATATTAAAAACTGTGCTTTGGAGGGAAAACAGGTTTTCTTGATGCCCTCTGTTTCACAGAATGCGTTCTTTATGTGATATTGCTTTTCTGTAGAGCATGTCAGCTGTCTTGAATAACTTTTCAAGTTAGTTTTCTGATAAGAAAACAACTCTCAGAAATGTAGAAGTTTGATATTTGCCTGAATGTTTAAAAACTTTGCAAATCCAGAGATTCTTGGTATACACTCTGTTATATACATATAAATTGGCCAATGGTTGTTTCTTCTTTCTTCTTTTGTATATTTAATGTTCCTTAATCCTATAAAGTAGACAACACATTGGGGCCAATGCTTTTGCTAATGGCTTCATTACAACAGCATTTCAGGAAGACCTATTTCCTGTTTTGTTGGTCAGGAGACTAGGAGTTACAGAACTTTACACTATGAGAGATATTATTCCTGCCAGTCAACTACTTTGCTACTGAGGTAACAAAAAAAATCCCAGAAGTCACGTGACAGCAGAAAGAGCACCGGACTAGGTGTCAGGTTCAACTAGATTTTTTCTTTTCTCCTGAATTTTTGACTTCTGCAAAGTAGCAGCCTATTAAAATTTGAGTCCTATCATTTGGTAAAACTGAAATATTATCTACCAAGCCATATCACAGGGATAATAGATAAAAATAAGTAATTTGCAGCATATGTTCCTGTAAGAGAGGCCAGGATAGCACTGGTCTAACTGCTGAGGTGCATCCTAGCTACAGTTGGTGTCATCAGCCTAGGAAATATCATTTTTGACACAGCCCTGGCCCAGTGAAAACCATTTTTCAATGGCAGGTAGACATCTGGAAAGAGACAACTCTGTGCTCTCCTTTTGAAATTGATATGGATTTCTGGAAAATTTGTAAACATCAGGCTTTAGCTTTTATCTCTTCTCCAACCATCTGCTACTTGATATTTAGTTGGGCTTTGGCTCTGATTTGGAAGCTCAAATATTCCTTTGTGTCTCTGTTGAAACTGCCGTCCAGGCTTAAATATTTTTTTTTTTTTACCTAATTTTTGCTGGTCCCCATCCAGGAATTGTCTGTTGATGGTTTGCAGAAGTTTTCGTATCATCTTGCCCGGTTTTCCAAGAATAATGACTTGATCCCTCTGTCCTAAAGAAATACCCTATCCTGAGATTTTGATAGACTTCTTCATTCCATATCTCTTGGGTGACACTGTTCCTGGTCTGACAAATGTGCCTTTAAACTCTTTCTTAATTTGATTTTGGACCACATTCCAGGTAGGGAGGGACTGTTCCAAATAGCAGTCTTGCTTCCTTTCTCTGTACCAATTAGGTGCACTCCCAAATCATTTTTTCCTTAGAATTTGCAACATGCTTTATATCTGGAGTAGAGAGGAAGCAGTGCTAAGATAGAAGCACCACTGGCAGCTTCTATCACTAGAAGATCCTAAATAAGACTTTTAATGTATAAAATAAGTTGTTTTTTAAATGTCTTTCTCTCTACACCAAGAATCACAGCTTAACCCATGTTTTCAGTGATTAAGTTACCAAAGTCAGGGTGGAAATTTATATCTAATTAACTTTAATATCTGAGGCATGATGTTTACGAATGTATTTTATTAAAGGTTTTTAACTTATGGCTTGCATGTTTGCAAATAAATGTACAGTATTATTCCAAAAGTTGACTAGACTTTTTTTATTTGAATTATAAACTTCACATTGTACATTAAAGTATGCTATAATAAATATAATGAAATATTTGTAAAGGTCAGAAGATTTGGAGGAAACAGGAAACTTGAGGAAAACTTCCTGGAGAGTTATTTCTTTCTTTCTTTATTTTTCCTTTTTATAGAAGATAAGTGAGTTAGTTGGAATTGTAGTCAAGGAAAAGGGAAAAAAAATACTTTGACCCTAGGGTACCTTTTCCTTATCCTCATGTCAGGAAATTCTGATTATAAAATTCCTCATAAGAACCTGATAACGAATTTCTGAAAACAGTGAGTGTGAGATACACAAACTAGCTGACATCTGAAAAATAGATGCCAAACTCCCAAACAAGTCTCATTTTCCTTGAACCTTCAACTTTGAGTGAAGCATGAACTATACTCATGAGTAAAAAAGAAAAAAGTCTCAGGGGATATAATATAAAGTTAATGCTGGAGAGAAAATTGTACCCATGGTTCCTTCTACATACAGATTCCATGCTTTTCGTTTATTCACATATTTAGTGGAAAATATGTTTGGCATCAGAGAATTATCAAGTCTGTATCTGTGTTCTAAAAAAGGAAGCTGCTTCTTATCCATTGGCATATTAGATTGGCTCCATTCTCAATTCATTTCTATTTTAAGAAAATCACTATCATCTAATTTACATTACTTTTATGTATTTAGAATACATCAAAAGTTCTGACTTTTGTAACTTTTCATGCTTTTTGGCCATGGAAGCTAAATCAAGGGTTGAAAGAAATTCTGGAGTCTTGAAGGATAAGGGACAATTTAGTGGTAGCTGGATTTGCTTACTGACTTTTATTTGAATTGGAAAAATAGTGTTGCTTGCTTATGTTGAAGTATGATGACTATGTGAAGCATGATGACCTGAAATATGCTGAAGCACAGTGACCTAAGAAATGTAGCCTCAGGGGCTGAACAACACAGAACTGACTAACTCAGTTTACTGGTATGCAGCCCAGTTGCTCCTTGAATCTTCCTCAGTCTATCTTCACAACATCAGGCCATGTACTGCCACCAAGGATAACATACTTGGCACACCAGAGCATGTAAGGTGTACATAAACCCTTATTTTCCTAGTAGGGGTGAATAGCTTTGGGATGTGAATTCGCTGAGTTAGTACCAGTAGTAATAAACCTGCTTCTTGGCAGCCCTGGAGTCCTTGTTCCTTGATTGCCTGCTTTCAATATAAAGAAATGTTTGACAATTTTTCAATGAAGAAAAAGTATACATCATACTACCTGATAGTTACACTTCCATGTTTTGCACGTGAGAAACTGATCATTCCATGGAGAAAAAAGCAGAGGCAGTTTTTGTTTGGAACTAAAGTTTCAACTAGATGACTTCTGAGGTTCTATTCAATAAATTTGCTGAAACTGAGATGCAGAGAGTTTAATGAATTTCTAAGGTAACCTACATTATGAGGCAGGGAGAACCTGGAGTTGAATTCAGGTTCCTAGTCCTTTTCCATTTGCGACTCTTCATACTTAAAAGTATTTGAGACTCAAAACAGTAAAGCACCTGGGATAGTACATTCTAAGGAAACAAATAGACCTGGCAACTACCGTCTTACCTTTGGATTCTCTTTCAATTCCCACTCTGGTGAGTCACATATTAAAATAACATTGGCATAGTGAAATGCCACATCAGGAACTAATTAAGAAGGCTGAAAAAAAACACACAAAACTTTGTGGCTTCCTCTGAATTTTTAGACAATTGTAATTTTGAATGCTGACTTGAATGCAAATTTTCTTGTGTCATTTGGTACTTTTGGTGGATAAAACAGAGCTCCTCCTACATAAAGGCTTCAGTTTCTAAGGTCATTTAAAATCCACTAAGCTAGGAAGCAGTTCATAGAGAAAGATTTCAGTGGTATTGCAGAAGAACTTGATTACAACAGGACACATTATTCACTTATAGTAAGTTTGGAAGTTAAAGTTGGGGAAGAAGTATGGGGATGAGATATACCTTTTTTCTGATGAAAGCAGTTTGTGTGACATGCTATAACATTAGTTTGGATAAATACTATATTTTTTTGCATTAAGTAAATTAATTGGTGCTGAATAATCAACATGAATAACATGACTGCTTTTAATTTTTACTGTTTTCTTATTAGCTTTTATTTCCTCTAAAATTTAATTCTTATTAGCAAATCTGGTCAAATGAAAATAGTAAGAATAGTTGCATGTTATAGTTAAGAGATTTTCTGAGTTTTTTTTCTATAAATGAGGATTTTCCACTTTACTGTAACTTTTCTCTCTTAAGCTCATGAATAATCATAGAATGCCTTTATAATGATTTACTATACCTTTATATGAAACTTTAATTTGTGGGTCACGCATATCTTTTATATATGATGATTTATTTGTATGTTATGCTTACATATATAGCAGGGATATTAAAATAACAATTCTAGGACTTACTGTTTTTACTTTGAAATTACATAGCATCTTGATATTTGATGCTTGTTTTTGAAATTTTATTATGACAATGGTTTAGACAGTTCAAGATTAAGGTAAATTACATGAATTTATTATTATTATTCATAGAGAATAGTGAGCTAATGACTAAGAGATCTGGTTTTTAGTTCTGTATCACCCTTATATATTTGACCTTGGGATGAGAATTCTACCTCTTTTGTTTTTTCTTTATCTGTAAAATGAGCCAAATGTTCTGTCTCTGCCTAATGTCATAAAAGGCAATAGAAATGTTAGAAATGATTACTTCAACAAGGATTAAGGAAAAGAGTGGCAGAACAATCATAGGATTCTTATTTTATTTTTCAGCACTGAGATCTTACCTGTAATGAAAAGCTACTTTCAGTTTTTTTTGCAGCTCTGCCAGAGGAGGTTGGTGGAGGAGCACGCATATAGGCAGAGGTGGGCAGGGGAGCTGCTCTCTCTGTAAGTTTTGAAAATCTGAAAATACAGGTAAGAGAAATGTTACCTGTGTTTTGTTATAACTTGGAGGAGTGGGGGGTGGGATAAATGGTTTGCTTTGTTCCTTTTGATATATTTTCCAGAGTTTCTTCAAGGAATTGATAAGAGGTACCTCATCAGTGTGGAAGAAATGAAAGGCAACTAATTACAATAGATTATGCTCACTATGCTGCAATATTTAACATGTATTATCCCATTTATTACTTTCTAGAACTTTTGGTGGCAAGTGTTATTGCCTTGCATTATAAATATGAAAACGGAGGCATGGAAAACTGAAGTACTTTGCCTAGATCTGTGTGGCTGTCATGTCCATGGTCTTTCCATTATTCCATGCTGCTTTATGGGCATGCGGAGGCAATACTGAAAAGATAAGGTCTTTGGAATTATGTCTTCCATTCTCTTTGTAGGATCAAGAATTATAGTGAATGAATAATATACAGGGTCAGAGTAGGTTGGCAGGTACATACACTGTGGGCTTTGGGAGGCACACTAGACAAATATGTCTCCACAATTATCTTCACTGAGTTATCATAGACACTCAACATGAGATTTTATATTTAAAGTCATTATTTTGAATGTTTGTGGGTTTTTTGGTTTGTTTGGGGAATGTTGGTCAGGGACTTTCGAATGCACATACACGTAATATGGTTTATATATTAAATCTTTTATTGCCTTATACCTTAGTATTACTTCTATTCCAGGAATAGGAAACAGCACCAAGTTTGCAGCCAGAAATGTCTAAAATTGAATTCTGATTCTACCATATACTGTATAATTTGCACATGATCTAGTCTGCTTAATCTAGTAGAGCCTCATTTCCTTCTTGAGTAAGACACATTATGCATATCAGAGACCCTTGTTATTATAACCATAATGAATTGGACACTGGTATGAATACTTAGGAGTGTGGGAAGGGCACTAGAATGGAAATCTGGAGAGTTGGTGTCCTATCCCCCACCTCTCTCTTTCTTTAGAGAAATATATATTTGAACACCTGCTATTCTCATGCACTCTGCTAGGCACTGTGGACAAAATAGTGAACAATTTGAAATCCCTGCTTTCCTATATTTTAAATTTTAGTTAGATACTTACCTACTCATTTTTATATCTTGTTCATGCAGAGAAGGATCAATGTTCTTCACATTTTAGAGCTGGGAAGGTAGGGGTTAAATGATACATTGGTGAGTAAAAGAAATATATCCCTTACCTCATTGAGTTTGTATTTCAGAATAGTATACATTAATCACATAATCCCACAGGTAAATATAGGCTTAAAGCCATTATAAGTCTTAAAGTGAGAAGTAGTCAGTGCTCTTGTTTTCACTGGTTACTCAGATCCTTCTGGATTTCCCTCAACTTTCTTACATCATATGGGTGGCATTTGCAATTCTTCTGTTCTTTTTTAACTCTCCTATTTAGCTACTAGATGTACTCTTAGGTGGTGAGTTTGTCTTCTATTTTACATAGAAAATAAATGCTGGCAGGCACTGAACTTCTTATTCACCCACTTCATTGCGTTTTCCATGCATATTGATTTGCATTTTCATCTTTGCTTCTGTCCTATTTCAGAGGAAAAAGTAGCTCTCCACCAAATTAATCTCACCATCTTTGTTTTAGACACATGCTGTCTTGCTTTCCAAGGATCTCATTATGTGATTGTTTCTTTTCTCTTTTGTATTAACCTCTAGAAACCAAAAGACACATTTTCTTAACTCTTCCTTGTACAGTAAAGACCTATACAACACATACAATCAAGTTTCAATCAAAGTGGTTCACACATATTACTGCCTTTACTAGGCCACTAGTTCTTTCTGTTTACAGAAACAATATACAATGGACACATTTCAATTCTTTCTTACATGTGCCCCTTACCTCTTTTTAACATGTGAAACATTTTGCTCTTTCGTCCTTCTTCCTTGAAATCTTCCACTTCATTAGTTTCCATGATCCTAGTCCCTCTTGTCAGTTCCAACAACACCCCAGGATGAAGTCCAAAGTCTTAATTCAGAAGTCATGCCTATGGAGATATTATACTACAACCACAACAAATTGCTTGTAGATCTCTGAATTCATTAAGTTTTCTCATTCTCTTGCTTTTGCTTAAACGGCTACCGTTAAGAAGAAATTCTTCTCCAATTTCTTCCTTGGCCCTTTGGCAAACATCTTATCTATGAGCTAGTTAAGGTTCTGCTACTAGGAAAACTTTTATTTGACAGCCACTCCCAAGACTAGATCACGTCCCTAATCTGTTCTTCTAAGTGCTTTTGACAGTCACTCCCAAGACTAGATTAAGTACCTAATCTGTTCTCAGTGCTTGTCTCTTTTTTGGCACTTGTCACTTATTACAATGAAGTACGAAATTAGTAAACAAACAAACAAACAAACAAAACAAAACAAAAACATAGGAGTGCAAGTCATTTCACATTTTAAAATGTTTTTTAAGTTACCTTTATAGTCAACATTCTACCAGGAATAAGACATACAATTTCAATCAATACTCTAATCTCATAATGGGTTATGAAACTATTCTGAGGTTTATGCAACACCAAAAAATACTTGGAAAGCTCTTTTTTGTTATTAATCATTAATTTTCTGTCAACTCTCAAATATAGTCTCTGATGTACCTTTTTGTGTTAACTTCAAATGATGCCCAGGTGGAGAGGGCTGATTGATTGGTGCTTGATGGTAAATGGATATTTGGCGAAGGGCATGGTGCGATATAGATAGATGCTGAAGTGGGAAACTACACCTGGAACTTATATGGTGTTGTAAACCAGTGTTGTATAAAACGCTGTGATTCAAAGCAAAGTGAAACAGACTGCTGAAATTAGGAAAAATAATTAACTTACTTATAAAACAACTAGTTAGATATATTAGTTCATCCTTTGAAATTCACAGTTAATCAAGTTAAAGCAAGTTTTGTGGTTGAATGAAAAAGAAATTCCTCTGAGGTTTCGCTCTTTTCAGGCTGCTGCCAGCAAATATCCAGGTAGTCTCCTTGACACCCCTAACCCCTACCAGATCCCTTCCTTCTGTCCAAAGTAGGTGTTCCTTTTTCTCCTTAATACCTTGAAAGACATTTCATCTGTCCTTGTGAGACTTGCACTGACACTCTGAAGCGTAGTCACTTTCTGAACTTCAGTTTTGAGAATTAAAGAGGCAGGAAGATAAATATGTGGACAACTTCTGTTTTTTTTTTCCTGGTAACAGAGGAGCAGACACTCTCTTGGATGAAACAAAGAATAAAAAGCCCTGGCTAACTTCTTGAAAAGAGAGAACTGAAAAAAAAAAAAAAACACAAACAAGAACAAAATGCAATTATCTCAAAATAAGTTGCCACATACTTTTCTGTTTTTGAGAACCCCCTTCTCTAAAATGTGGGTGCTTTTTTAATATATTGAAGAATTTCATTCCCTAATACTTCAGTAGCGAGTACAGCAGAAATTCGCCATCCTATTTGGGAAGAGTACAGGAAACTCACGGAAGCAAATACAATCTGAACTAAATCTTAATAATTAAGGGTAGTGAATGACTAGGCTTGGTAAAATAGATTTGCTATCAAGAGACTAATATTGACAGAAGCTTTGAAATAGAAGTAAGACTCGACTTTTGAAGATCTAAAGGTAGGAGATGAGAATGAAAGTATCAGTAAGATTCAGATAATGAAAGGTATCAATAATCACACTGAAGAGTAGTATTTATTTGATGAGAGACAATACTGCATAGAGGTTAGAGTTCAATTTGTCAAACAACATTTGCCTGGCCTTGAATTTGGCTCCATTATTTAAAAACTATAAAACTTTGTAATGATCATTTACCTTCTCCATGCCTCAATTTCCTTATTGGCAAAATGGGATGATATCCGTACCTAGCTTATATGATTATGATGCGAATTGAGTGAATTAATACAGTTAAATGCTTATAAGATCACTGGCACATCATGGGCAGATTGAATTGTGAGCTACTATTGCAAATTATTCTTTATACCATTGTAAGTTAGTGGAGGATTATGAATGGAAATTTGTGTTTTGAAACATTTATACTAGCGACAATGGGGAATATAGCTTAGATCTGATATATTGTAAGATACAAAATACATCAGGAGGTTATTACAGGTGATCAGCGAAGAAATGGTGACCAGGATTCCTGTTGTGGTAGTGAGGTTGGAATGATGTAGATTGATCTCAAAGATATTTAGGGAATGGAATCTTTATGTGATTGTGTGTGTGTGTGTGTGTGTGTGAGAGAGAGAGAGAGAGAGAGAGAAAGAGAGAGAGCGAGCGAGAGAGAGAGAGAGAAAAATGGTAGTTGAAGATAAATGAAAAAAACCTAGGTAATCCCTATATTTCTTCTTTAGGACACTGCTTGAGAAATCATGCTACCATTTGGTACTGGAAATACAGGAAACAAAGATGATACATTGCATGAATGTTTTGAGTATTCATAATCCATGCATATTTATGTTCTCTGAAGCAAAATAACTGCATTCATTCATTCATTAGTGTGTTGAAGTCAGGTACTGAAGGCTTATCTAAAGATATTGTAAGGTAATCTGCATTAAGTACAATTTATCACTGTGCCAGGGCAGATATACTTGTCTGTTCATGCCTTTCTTTGATATGTACAGGTTTTCTATTTATATACTTCAACTTTATTATGGAGAAGAATGCTTTGATGACTGATGTTGTGAAATTATCATCATACTATCTTAGAGCATTGGTAATTTTGTTTTGAATGAGTAGTCGAGCAGCTTTCCAAAATGAGAAGATCCTTGGAAATGGTTAGTTTACTGTCTTAAAATCATGTCAGTGTATTTATTCTATTACCAAACATTTGTTGCCTACTATGTAATAGGTATTACACTAATACAGAAACAAAGTCGAATCCTGTTGTTGTGGACATTACAATAATCAGAAGTTATAAATGGTATTCAATTATAAGATAAATGTACAACTTTCGAGTTCTGAGTTCTATAAAGGAAAGTGCCTAGTGGCGGTGCATTATGTGTGTTAAAAGCAAAGGTTCTAGAATCAGCCTGACTGGCCTGCAATCCTGCTTCCTCCACTGGGATCTGGAGCCAGTTATTTATATATGTATTTATATAATTTTAAAAATTATTTTCTTATAACCTCAGTCCTTTTAGTGTAATTATTGATCCCCTTATGTATGATCCTCCCTACTTCCCTTTCTCCACGTCCCCCCTCCAACTTCCGTCTTTCTGTGAATTGTTGGTCAATGAAGTTGTCGCTCCATGTTTGGCCCATTGGTTTCTTCCTTTTATGGTAAATGTCCTTTTGCTGGCTGAGACCCTGATTGCCTGGGACTTGGCAGTCCATGCTGCTTAAATTTCTATGGGTCAAGGCGGGTAGCCAGTTCAAGGTCATCTGGAACCTCTTGTAGGGCAGGTGTGGCACATTGTTCTCTAGGCTCCTCTATTGTGTATTTACATTCCCTGTGCTGAAATTGACAGTCTCCTTGTCTCCAGACCCGTGTGATCACTGGGATTCATACCTCCTTAGTTGTGGTATCTGTCCCATGGTGCTGCTTCCAAGCCTTATAGTTCTGGCCTCTGGTGTTGGGATCCCAACTCTCAGCCATTGGCATTAGAGGCGT
Source organism: Uropsilus gracilis (assembly GCA_004024945.1). Lineage (NCBI taxonomy): Eukaryota > Metazoa > Chordata > Mammalia > Eulipotyphla > Talpidae > Uropsilus > Uropsilus gracilis. Next base: position 92,853 of record PVHY01002731.1, on the reverse strand, counting down.
TTTGGTGGGGACAGACTCCAGCAGGAGGTTTGTCCAGCTCCTCTCCACTCTCGTGTTTTACAGTTCTGTCACGGGCATCACAGTCTTGTCTCATGGTTCTGATCTTGCTCAGCTTGGGTCATACTCAGGTGATGATTATGCCCAGGGCCTTTGTTTTTTCTTCTCTTGTCCTGCGTGTCTGCCAGTGGATTGTTTTTCTCATTCCTGGTGCTATCTGATAGAAGTGGGAGTGAACCAGAAGGGGTGCAGCCATGCCCCAGCAGAGGTGCTGCCCCACTGCCTAGCCCAAACCTCACCCGCTGCCTCGGCCACAGCGGGGGTGCTGTGGGACCTCTCCGGAATGTGGGCCTCAAGCTGAGTATTTAACCTTTCTTTGTGTCTTAGTTTCTTGTGAAAAATGAGTTGATGTTAACTAGTTGAAGGGAGATAGGAGATAGGAATATTCCAGGCAGATGGCGCAGCATGTCTTCAGCCTCTGTACTGAGAACACAGACTGCTTACAAAGTGTCAAAAGAAGTAGTCAGGTGCCACCATGTTTTGGGCTTTGAAGCCCATGAAGAATTTTTAGAAGGGAGATTGCATTATAAGATTTGTATTTGGAAAACAGGGGGAAAAGGCCCTCTGTCTGCAATATGGGGGGGGGGGGATGGGACTAGAGTAAATACAGAGAGATGTATTAAGAAGTTGTTATAACTGTTCAGGTAATCTATGATGCTGATTTGGACTAGCATGAGAGAGGGAAAGAGTGGTTTTAAGGGATGTTTGAAAAATTAATTGAACTTGGTTATGAATTAGACATGGGAGGTGTAGGAATTAGTATTAAGGGTCACTTGTTTCTCACTTTGTCCTGCTGAATGGACACCGTTTCCAATGAGATGAGACTGCTGTATTTGAAAACGATTGCACCTGTGGCAATGCAATTGGATAAGAGATCATGATTTTGGAGTCTGACATCTGGTAATTGATGTGTCTTTGAGACGTCTCTGTGAAGATCTTGAGAAGACAAATAAAGAAACCTGGAGCTTAGCACAATAGTTTAGGTGAGATCATATATGTTTGAACATCATTAGCATATATCAGGTAGTAGAAGCTATGGGAATGGATAAAATGACCTAAGGAAGGATCTCAAAATGTTCAGTCACTAAATATTAAGATAAGTAAAAGATGAGTCTAAAAATGAAATGAAAAGACTCACCTTTAACACATAGATAAGTTGTCTCTATAGAGACACAATTGAAGTTGCAAGATTCCTGCTAATGGGATCAGGATTGGAATTCATGACGCAAGTGAGGAGATTTACCTTGCATAGTTGGAAATGCATGCGCTTTCTTTTAGCAGGAGGGAAGAAAAAGTGCCTGTTTGGGAAATGTATCATCAAGAGGATAAGGATATTTCCTTCTAAGAGCTTCAATTTTGTTTTCAAAAAGGTCAAGTTCTGTGCTGAGGTGGGAAGAGGGGATCAGAAGATTGAAGATACTGGGGAAAGGTTGTAATTATCAGTGATGGAATAATACTGAAGAGAAACATGCAATTGTGTTTCTGAGCAGTAAAATGGAATGATATGACTATCTTGGAAATAATTTATTTTTTAAAAATTTATTTATTTTTTTGAGACTAGGTCTCGCTATTTTTGCCTGTGGAACTGCAGGCTCACTTTGCCCAGGGTACCACAGACTCAAGCAATCCCCAGTCCCAGCTTCCTAGGTAGCTGGGATTACAGGCGCATGTCACCATACCCAGCTATTTTTTGGGGACTGAGTCTCACTATGTGCCCCCAGCAGGACTCGAACCATGATCCCTGGCCCCAGCTGTTGCTTCCTAGACTGCCGCTTAGAGGCATGCACCACCATGCCCAGCCTGGAAATAATTCATCATAGAACTTATTTCATAAATACCTGCTCAGCTATTAGCACTGAGAAAACCTGAGAGATCCATTTAGGCTTGGATTTTGTTAAACATTTTTGATAGAAAAGCATAGGAGCAAGTTTAACTTGGGGATGTAATCTAATGTAGGTTGAACAAAGGAGGAAGAAGGCAAAGTCTTTTTATGGATTTGGAAAGAGCAGTCAAGTCTTTAAAAAACTGTGGTATGCTTAAAGATGTAAGCAAGAATGAAAAGAGAATGTGGTAATATCTTGTCTGGTTTCTGTCTTCTCATCTACACGTAAGCCATGGTGATACGGGAAGGAAGCCAAGAAAGTGTTGGGTATATATATTTGTACATATGTTATTTTCTTTTGGTTGTAAGTATGAAGAGAATGAGGAGGGTCTACGACCTACTATAAAGCATCCCACCTACTTCCAAGGAATAAAATGGAGGATAGGAAGTATTAGTCATTTTAGCATAACCATGGATACTTGAAAGAAGACATGGGCATGCTCCATAGTTGCAATTCTTCTAAGAATAGTTCTGTTTTCCTTAAGTATGTTTTATTTTTGCTAATCCAGCAGTTTAATTGATCTCTAATTATGGAGTAAGTTGTTTATCTTCTCTAGCACTTTTACAGGAAAAGTACATACACTGTTGATGGAATTAGCACAGATACATGAAGGGGAATCTTGAACTCCAGGGCATTTGGATAATATAATTGTAAAGATGGCGAACTGTCAATATCTGGACAAGTGAAACAGCGTGAGGCTAGGGCTGTGTGAGTGCTCCATCAGAATAACATTCATAAAACTGTGGAACTAGCTCTTGTTGGCTGAAAAAGAGCTGATCAGAGAGCATCGGTCAGCACTTAGATCCTCATGTTGCAAAAGTGAGGTCTTTGAAGGCCTTGAAGGAAGATATTGAATTTTTTCAAATTGTATTTTGTCACTTTAGAAACTCCTATTTAAGTTTTTATAGTTATAATGCTTGTAAGTGGAGTGGTTTAGCGTTCTGTTTTTTGCCCTGTGTTTAGAAACTAAACAAAGGAAGTACTTCGTAGCTTAAAAGTGGCCCTGACCAGGAATGACTGACTCAAAAGCTATGTAAAAATGAGGGATTCGATTTTATGTGCTCTTCTTTGATTACATGGAAACTTGCATTTAAAAGGATATGAACTTTTAAAGTGTTTTGATATGCATTGTTACACAATTAGGTTTAATTACATACAGGTTCTCCTTGCAGAAGAAAGTAGTTTATTTCGCCCTTCACATAACTGGCCACTAAGCTGGGGTTACATGAAAACTGTGCAACTTCGCCGCATGAGGTAAAGAACCCTGGGCTACAGGGAACTTCCTGTTTTGCCTTGTTAGGGTATTGCTCTTTTCTGCTTGACCAAATGTGGCTCACTACCAAGAGCACATTTGAAGCAACAGGATGGAAATTGGCAGAAAGGAAGAAAGAAATGCCCATTCTCTTTAAAGCTATGGTTCAGAAATTCAAGACAATATATATGTTTACATGTCTTAATCTAGAACTTTATCAGAAATCATAGCTACACGGTGGTTGAAAGTGTAGCCTTCATTTTTTGTGGCTATGTGCCTAGTAAAAACTTAGGGTTTCCATTATTACTGAAGGAAGAAGAAGACATATTAGGAGACATCTAAATCATATTAATGACATCATCTCCAAAAAGAGTGTACAAGTTCATATTTCACCAGTATCCTGGGAGAAGGCTCACACTTCATTATATTTTATTTATTCATTTTTCTTGGATTATAATTTTTTCATTGAACCAACCTAGCTTTGTTTTGTTTGTATGTTGGAAGAACAGGATTCCCCCCTTTAATGTTGTTACCACACTGCACCTGCCACCAAGATACCCACAGTCTAACAGCAGAGTCCACTGTGCTTCCTTTTCACCTTGCTCTTGCCTCTTCTGGTAGCTTCAGTTGTATAGTCAGTTTTCTAAGCTTTATTGTTAGTGTGACTTAAACTCACCTTTTGTTTTGTTTTTGTGTTCTACATAGAAGGAACAACTTTAGTATTTCTCTTTCTCCTCTGTCTTAGGCCACATAGCAGAACCCTCTCCAACTCCATGTTACTTTAAAGGGCAATAGCGTATCTTTTTTTTTTTTTTAATGCTGACTAGTATTCCACTGTGTATATACACCCCACATCTTTCTAATCTACTGTTCTGGTTAGTTGTCTCCATGAATTGGTTGTTGTAAATAGTGTTGCAATGACTGGCGGTGGGCCTATTTCTCTTTGAACTACTGATTTTGTAGTCTTCAAGTAGATACCTAGGAGTGGAAGTGCTGGGTCATGTGGCAGATTCATTTTCAATCTTTTGAGAAACCTCCATGCTGTTTTCCATGGGGGATGGTCCAGTCTACATTGCCACTAGCAGTATAAAAGGGTGCCATTACTACATATCTTCACCAACACTTGTTTTTGGTCTTTCTGTTCTGGGCTATTCTCACAGGTGTAAGGTAAGTATTGAATTGTGGTTTTGATTTGCATTTTACTGACATATGCTTGATATTTTCTCCCATTCAGAAAGATGTATTTTTGTTTGCTTTCCTTGCTACCAGAGACAAATTCAAAAGACATCTTTGAAGCATAAGTCATGGAGTGTTTTGCTTATGTTTTTCACTACATATTTTAAAGGTTAGGTCTTATATACAATCATTTTGAATACATTTTTGTATGTGGTGAAAGATAGGGTCTAGTTTCATTCTTTTGCATGCGGCTTTCCGGTTTCCCTACCATCATTAATTGAAAAGGCTTTCCTTGCTTCAGTATATACTCTTAGGTACTTTATCAATGACTGACTATCCTTACAGATGCTGTACCTCCATGAAGTAATTTTTAAAAACATGTTGGTTTTTAGAGCAGTTTTAAGTTCATAGCAAAATTAGTCAAAAGGTACAGATATTTTCTATATACTTTTTCTATATACTGCCCTCACAAATGCAGTCTTCTTTGTTATCAACATCCTTCATCAGAGTAGCAAATTTGTTATAGTTGATCAAGCTTCATTTACATATCATAACCACCCAAAGCCAGAGTATATATTTGATTCATTGTTGGTGTTTTACATTCTATAGATTGGGACAGATATATAATGACATTTATTCGTAATTTTGGTATCAATATATAGAATTTTTATTTCCCTAAAAATCTTCTATGTCCTTTCTATTCATCCCTCCCTGTCCCCTCTAACCCCTGGCAAACACTGATCTTTTGACTGTATTCATAGTTTATCTGTTCAGAATGGCATTAGTTAAAATTATGCAGTATATAGCATTTTCAGATCAGCTACCTTCCCCTCATAATATGCATTTAAAATTTCCACATGTCTATTCATGGTTTGATAGCTCTTCTCTATTTAACACTGAATTACATTGCATTTTCTCTGTGTTCCACGATTTATTAATCCCTTCTACCACTGTCTTGGTTTGGCAGTTATATATAATGCACCTAAATATATATTCGTGTGCAGGTTTTTGTATGGACATAAGTTTTAAACTTCCTTTAGGTAAATATCAAGGAGCATAGTTGCTGGATTGTAGGGTAAGAGTGTGTTTAATTTTGGAAAAAGTGACCAAACTAGCTTTCAGAGTTGTTGTCCTATTTTGCATTGCTACCAGCAATGAATGAGAATGACTGCTATTTCACCTCCCCACCATCAATTGTTGTTACCGTTCTGAATTTGTTTTGGCCACTCTATTAAAGTGTGTGGTGAATAATTATTTATTATCTGTTCCTTCAATAAACTTGAGGGTAGAGAACACCATGTCTTGCTTGTTTTCATATCTGCAGTCTTCAATACAAAATGGATGCTCAGGAAATGTCTGTGAAATGAAGATCTGGATAGATGCCTATGTCAGTCAGCACCAATACAACAATCAAAGGCTAGGTTATAAAAATAATGACTCAGGTTTTAGTTTGATGACAAGACTCTAAAGTCACTTATGAAACCTTTTCTAATCCAGGCACAAAAACATTTAACTAAAACGGCGAGAAAGTGTGGGAGTAGGAACACCCACAGTTTAGAATTATGGAGAGGCATTGAATTTTGAAGTAGATGGCTCTAAGCACTTGCCCCCTTAAAGCAGGGCATTCATTTTTAGGAAAGGCAATCAGTCCTCTGAAAAGAGAAGTGATTTTTTTTTTGTGATAGGCACTTAAAAATTTTTTTGTCATAGGCACTTAAAAATAAGTTTTTACAAGGTTATTATACTGGATGGATCTTAAAGTAAAGAAAAATATTTTGAAGCCAACAAACTAATGGGGATGTATGAAGAAGACAGGATGCTTCATAGTGTAAAAATAAAGACAACCAGCAACTCAAAAATATTACTTTCTACTTAATGGAAAAGGGAGATATTATATGGAATGAAGGAGAAAAGGAAAACGAAATTTAGAGAGAAGGGGGTTAGGAGGAGGTGCATGAGGGAAAGGGTGTAAAAGGCAACTGCTTAAAATAATGAAGTACTCTCTATGTTTTAAGTCTCAAGTAGGCTGCCTATTTAAGTCAGAATGAAAATCATCTTGTTTAGAGATACAAACTTACTAGGATTCTTTGGAAATGTGTACAGATGAATTGTTTGAGTGTTCAGTTACAAAGTTTCAAAACACAATAAATGCTCTATGTTCTGAGCTTGCATTTTCAAGTAGAAACTAGAGCCAAAATGTTAATGTTCCTTGATGCAGACCTTTAGCCATGTTTGTAGAATGACAGTCAGATATTCAATCTGCATTGTTAAAAATGCAGTTAAAGTTGTTTCTGATGAATTTTGCTGTAGAAAACAAATTTAGGAGAAAAAAAATGAAATCTCATTGCCCATAGGGAGTGGTAAAATGTTGTCGAGTTTGGAAAAATGGAAGATTTTTAAAATAATGTTTAGTTGGAAATGTAGGAATTTGGAGGAAACTTTGCAAAAAAAATTTGGACAGATGTGCAGTATTAAAGTCACTACTGATAAAAATAAATTTTGGTAGTTTCTAATTCATTCAGAGAAATGTCGATATGGTGCCCTTTATTAAGTACAATATTATTTACTCTGACCTGTATCCCTCAAATAAGAACACCCACCATTACTAAAGAAGAATGGCAAAAATATAAGAACAGGATCAAGCGTTTATATGAAATATTCTTCATTCATATTTTCAAAAGAGATGAAATGAAAGACATCCTCCTTTCATCAAAAACCTCAAAAGAGTTACACCTGTGCTTATTATCTTGACTTTTCACCCTTCCTTTCTTTTTTGAACCCACTTTAATCTGGGTTTTGCTGTAGATATTTCACTGACTGAATTCTATTCATTTTCAAGGTCACCAGTTTCTCTAGTCTACAAATTCATTAGACAAATTCTTAGATCGCATGCTACTTGGCCTACAGCTGCTTTGACATTGTCTATTATTCTAGCCTTAAAACATTTTCTCCACTTGCTTTCTGGGACACCACATACTCTGGGTTTTCTTATCACACCCCTGGCCCTACCTTAGTCCACTTTCTTGGTATGTCTTTATTTTTTATAAATTCAAGTTGTTTCACAGGGATCCAGGGTCCCTGTCATTGGTCCCTTTTTTTGGGTCTCGTCTCCTCTGTACCCTAAGTGACTTCATGCCAGCCCATGACTTTCAATACTACCTACAAGCTGATGAATCTCAAATATGTACCTATAGTTCTGGAATTTCTCCTATCATCAAAAGTCAAATATCAAACTACCTGTTCATCTTCTCTTCTTGGATATTTAGTTAGGGAACTCATATCTCATGATCCAAAACTCAATTATTGTTCATCACTCCCAGGCTTATAAACAATGCTCTAGTTTTCCATGACAAAATAGAGACATCATTCTCTGATCAGTAAACCCTATCAACATCCCCACTTGGTAACAACGTGGTCCAAGATGAACTCTAGTCAGGACTTTGCTTCTACTCTTTCCATACACAGCAGTCTTTAAAAAGATGTAAGTTACATCATGCCACTCACAACTACCCAATTTTCCCCATTTTACTGAAAATAACTTGTAAATTCATTGCCATGGTGTATCTTCTGTTGTAATCCAAACTCGAGCATTTTCTTTCTATCCCATGGTTTTACTATTCCTGGAACTCATTCCCAACTCAGTGCTTTTGAATGTGCAATTTCTTCTACCTGGAAGATTATTCCCTTGTATGTTTACTTGGTTCACTGTGGGATGTAGATGCAAATTGAGAGATATGCCCCAGGTAAAAGGCAAACCTTCACCCCCTCTGAACACTAGAGGATGGTCAACAACAGATCTTTCACCTGTGACACAGCTTACTCTTTGGATTATTCCAAGAGACATATGACCGATTAATAATGGCTGTTACCCCCACAGGTAAATTCTCCTGTTATCACACATCCTCCCTGCTGTATGTCACATACGCCTTTGGGAATCAGGTTGCTACTTCCTTATTTGCTCTTTGTGAGTGTATAAAAGAGGCTGAATAACTTCATTGAACCTGGACATGCTTCGCAGGATTCCCATTCTGTGAACTGGTCTCACAGATTGCTATTAATATCTGTCATCACATCTCTTCTTTTTTCCCACATGGGGCCTCCTAACACTCCATGTATATTTTGTATTGTTTTTACTAAGCATAGAGGAGGTGGGGCTCACTATTATTTACTTTTGAAGCTGTTGTTACATGAAGTGAATATTTTAGGTGCCCAGTATATCCTTGCTAGCAAGTATTTGGTAATATCGGGGATTGGAGAGAAGGATGCTAAGCAAAAGAGACTGTTTTGAAAATTTCAGAGAAGTGGAACAACTCAAGATGTTGCTTTAGCTCTTTACCAGAGACATCAATGAAATAGCACATAAAGGTATATCTAATAAAAATTTTTGGAATAAAATCAGAGTATGTATATTCAATAATAATTTGATCTGTTTCAAGAAATTGACAACCTAGGTGGATTTTTTTTTAAAAGGGTGTTATAAGCCTGTTGGTAATTTGTTGGATGGGATTATAAACTAATAAATTTCTGTTCTGCTCAGATTAGGGTTAGATCCTCTGAAGTGTGTAAACTGCTTCAGGAATTAACACTGTAAATCTGGCAGTTGCCACAGTAGCTCAAAAACAGAATTCTCTACCTTTGACAGTGTTTCAGGAAACTTGGTAGTTTAATAATTCAGAATGTCATACAGAGAATTATCTGAAAAAAAATGAGCAAGTTGGGTAACTATTTCTTACAAGATTCTTGAAAATGTATCAAAAATATCAATAAATACTGTTAGTTTAATATGTTGTCAGGGAGAGATATAATCATACATAACTAGAGGTTTTAGTTACTTGTTTGAAAGAATTCTTATCTATGTTTCATTTGTCTGCAAATGAAATTCAAATTCATCATGCAGCATGTACCTAACCTCCATGTGTATTTTATGGGAAATGACTTATAAGGACGTGACTAGTGGCAAGCAAGATGAAACGCTCTGATTAAAGTCCTTTTATGTTTGAAAGTACACAGTCATATTTGGCATTATTTACAGATGACACCACTGAAGAATACAGTATTTGCTACTTGTTATCTTCACTGGATTTGACTCATCATTGGTTCATAAGTTGAGTGTACTCTTACTGAGCCATGTATTAACCTCAGCATGTTGTCAGGCCTCAGGATCTGGGAGGGTCCAGAGATAATATGTATGATGCTGAGTCATAGTCACACATAGTCCAGAGCTATGAATAGGCATTAAACACAGTTGGATAGCCTCTTTGAGACAAAGATCTATTTTCTAGGAAGTAAGTGCTTTTGAGTCACATCCTGAAACCAGGGATGGATATAAAGCAGATTAAGTGATAAACAGTTAACCTAGGGTTTAATTTCATGAGAGGAAACTGAGCTTCCACGAAATAAAATTATTTGAAAGGACACAGACTTCCTCAAATTTCATTAATTTTTCAATCATTTATATGGCTATGTAATTTTGGGAGTACATTTACATGCCTCCATAGGTGAACATGCTTCTCTCACCCTCCATCAAAGCTCCTATGCTGATGTCCTATTCTCCCTTGTCCTCCCCTCTCCCCTTTCCCTTTATATTTTTACCCAAACAAAATAATATATCCATGCTTCTTTTAAGTGATTTTTAAAAAAGCTATTTTAGTTATACAGCAGACTCCATTCATCATTTCTTAATCAGTAATTATTTGTCCCTACAAGTTAGCATTGCTTTACAATCAAAACAGGAACCTATAGACATTTCAGATACTTTGAAAGAAGTTTTTTTGTCAAGGTAGAGATGGAACTTCTCTCTAATACCACACTACATAAGAGGCTGTGTTATTTGCCTTGTAGCGCTTCTCTGTCTCACAGAGGAGTTTTCACCTTCCCTTTCAGTATGGGTTATACCAGCTGTGGTATTCTGTGCAAGTAACTTATCTAAGCACCAGCTGTACTGATTATAAATATCTAATTCAAACCTTACATACCTGCTGAATTATTGAAATAACTCAATAAATTCCTTCATAAACTATACACAGTGAAACAAATGCAAGAAATTATTGTTACTAAGAACAATAAATCAGTAAAGCTAGATAATAGATCAATAAAGGTGGTAGAAGTTGGATATTAGTAACAAGTGCCTAGTATCAACTGTGAACAGGTTAATTTTGCTGAATTAGTATAGGCAATTTGTAGGTTGGGACATGTTATTTTCAGGTTTTTTTTTTCATAGTAACAAGGTGCTTGCATATAGAGCATGTTACTATTCTCAACACTTTTACAGACATGAACTAATTTTCAAAATATTATCTCCATTTAGTAGGTGGTAATTGAGTTATAATTTGCCCTTAGATTATTAGTGATGACACAGGGTTTTACCATGCTGATACATAATTATGCTTTTATTATAACAAACTCCTCAGCTATATATTTGTGAATTTATCTAAAGATTCATTAGTCATATCAGCTTTTACAATATCCTGCTGCAACTCTAAATTTGCTTAAGATAACTTTTAGCCCTACTCTTAGCTTCCTCTATCTTGTGATTTGGAGAATATGTATTCTGGCCAGCAGAAATACCTGTTTTTTTTTTTTCCGGTGTGCTTGATTATAAGAAAGGAAAGGAAGTATTAGAAATATTAACTAAAGCCTTTAAAGTAGCGAAGAAGGGAAAAAACAAACCCTGTGATAATTGCCTATGATAATAAATTTCTTGAGAAACCATATTATTGGTAAGTACCTGGAGTGTCTCCAACAATGCAAGCATTGCCCCAGTCAGCTCTTAGAAAGAGGGATTCTAGGGGTGGGGTAGGACGAAAGAGGGATAGTATTGCATGGTTTCAAAGAGATGGGGAAGTGAGGCTTAAAAAAATAGCTTTAGACCTACTATTCCATAGGTGATTCTCAGTGGGAATCTGCCTGAGGAATAGTGTTATGTGAAACTGAGTGGGTAGAAACAGGGAAATTGCCCTTTGCCTTGATTTTGGGCATGTAAAATGCATAATGTAGCGGTTATCAAGGGCTCTGATACTAGACTGTTGGGATTAAAATTCAACCTTTACCATTTATTATCTGTGTGACTTGAGGTGTATTAATTTCTCTGTATCTGAGCTTCTGTCTTTAAAATGGGAATAAATATTTTACATATATCCAAGGCTGACTGTGAATATTATGAAATAATATATGTAAAGTTTTTTTGCACAGGGCAGTACCTGGGATGTTGTGAATGCTGAAGGTTTTATCATCATCATCATTACCATCATCATCATCATCATCACTTGTGATTTTTATCTTGTTTCTTTCTTTTTTTAAGATAATTTTTATTGTATAATTTTTGTTTACATTTCTTTTTTTCTTGCTGTTTGGGTGTTCCTGCCTCTTCCCGATTTTTACTTTGTTTCTTAGATAAGGTTTAGCTGGCATAGTATTTCGCAAAAAAAAAAAAATAATAATAATTTCTCAATGAAATTTCATTGAATTATTGCTCTGTAGAAATGCCATGATGATGAAACTGTGGTGGGATTGATGTTATGAATGATGACAATAGGTTGTGAAAGCGTCAGGGGAGGTAACATAAGAAGAGCACTTACTTTCTAGCAGGTAGAAAGGGTTCAAGAGATCTTACTTTTTTTTCAGTTCCTGTTTCTGTTGCCAATAAGTTCTGTGAGTTTGAACAACTTAATTTCCTCTTCGGATATTTCCTCATTTAAAAAATAAAGAGCTAATACCAGGTGAATGACTGTTAATTGTGAGCTGGGGTAGGAAATATATCAGAAACTTTAAAAAAATCTTGCAGGTCTATATTTCCCAATCCCACCTTCCCTTTTTCTTCTGGTCCCTTCTCCCCTTGTTAAAATTTTTATCCTACCTGATAACTGTGTAGCATATAAAATACCTCATTACACAAGTGACAATCTTATAACCCAGAAGTCAAGCAAAGAATTGTTTTTATGTTTATTTTGTGTAAGAAAGTCTAAGTGACACCTTAAGTGTAATTAAGAAAATCCTTTTATGGGTTTATATACACGTAGCTCAGAAAGCCAGTTATCCTGTTTCATACCTTTACTTAAATTTGTTGGATTGATCCAGGAACTGCTATTTGATAGCTTGAGTCAAATTTCAGTAGCTTTTAAATAGAACCAAGTTGTTTTTAACTCTACTTTAGCATTTGTGCTGGAAATGACAAAGAACTATGGACTCTTCAATGACAGATGAAGAAGACAGAATTTTATTAAGGTTTGAAGACATTTTAAGGGAACTCTGATTGTGTCAGCACTTACAGATAATATGAAGAAATTTCTCTTTGTCAGAACTGTTGCCACACATCCAAAATTAATCAATGTATTAATCTCAATCTATGGGTACAGCTCTGTGCTGACCATATCTTTTTACTGCTTACAGATATGTTGGCCTGCAGGGCAGCAGTGAGCTGGCAAGTAGAAAAAGAGGAATTAGAGAGGTTTATTGTACTTCATTAAAACAGATGGAAAACATTTCATGCTGTTGATTTGACATGTCTAGCTAACTGAAAGAACTTAGAACTGAATTTTTACAGAGAAAATTTCTGTAATTCTGAAATGTGTAGCATAGTAGATTGGAAATGCACTGAATTTTGGGGATCCCTTCTGTCCTACTTCCAGTTCTGTTACTAACTTACTGTGTAATCTTGAATAATTCTGAATTTTACTTGTAAATATATAAAGAAGGATTGGATTAACATTATTTCTAGTATATCTTCTGGCTCTATCATTTTGATATGAAGATTCTTCTATGTCATAATTGAAGCCTACCGACATTAGAACATTACAGATGAACCAGGTAGGATGAAGAGGATGGGCAAGGAAAGAGGGTCTATCCTGCTTAATTAACTTAGTAGGAGACAAAATGGTAATCTTGGAATATTGGGATAGGTGACCTTTAATCCTTAGCTTCCTGTGAAATTTTTGGTTCCAGGTATATAGACTAAAAGAGACTAGAACTCAGAGCAGTGATTTTTCTTAGAGAGTATTTTTTTTTTGATTGAATAGGTATGTGGAGGATATGAGTCCTTTGTTTTGGTCATAATAAATTCAGTATTCTTCAAGAATAAATGATGACTAAATTCTTCTAAATAACCAAACTGGTATTTTGTTTACCACACAGAAAGGCAAACTAGGAGTCATGGGAATTTGCACAAAGGAGTTTATTATGTGATATGAACATCAAGGGAGATTGCGGCATTCATATCCTATAACAAGCCAGATTTTCAAATGTCAAGGTTGTTATGATTATATGGGGAGTGTGAAGGAATGTGAGGAGTTGTAGGCCATGCCAGGAGTAAGGGAGTAAGGGAGGGGCTGGACAGGGTATGCTTCATGAATTAGTGTTTATCTTTTTCAGCAGAGAGTGTTCCTTTGAGGTTAACAGCCCTTAAAGGCCAGTGTATTCTTGTCTTGATGTTATCAATGTTGGAAGGACATGGAGGATGAAGGGAGGGAAAAGAAGAGTGTTTAGTATTTGATTCTGCTTAATTTAGCTTTCTAGCAAAAAGTTTAAGATACAGATTGGTGGGAATGAAGCTATATTCTGAGGAAATGAAATACTGTTAGAGTTTTAAGAAAGAGGTGATAATTTCAGATTTACCTTTTGAAAGTTCTTTTTTTTTCATTTGAAATATGTGATGTGGAGAAAGATTTGGAGGTAAGAAAGAAGAGTTAAATAAATACCTGATGATAAGACGTTCAGCTTAGGAAGTAGGAGTAATAATGAAATGATTGAATGAGAGAGAAAAGAGTGGAGAAAGGCTCTCAGGTTTCTGATTTGAGCAACAGAGAAGATGGTGACATAATTTTACTGACACTGGAACACACAGGGAAGAGTGGAACAGATATGAGAGTAGAAGATAATTTACTATTAATGAAGAAATGAGGGAAATTATGATTTATTTGAAGGTTTGGTGTAGATTCAAACTTCCTCAGTCATCAGATAACTCAAGTTACTCTATCTTAAGTTTATCTATGTGCATATAAGTGTCTTTTCTTTGTTGCTAGGGGAGAGGATTGCCATGGAGACTAATGATGCCATAATTTCCCTTGTGAACCAATAAGAGCACTTTGGTGGGTATGGCTCAGAAAACTGTTTGCAACCACCCTACCTTGGCCTTAGTGTATGTGTGGTATATAGAGAAGTTTCTGTGTGTTGGGAGTTAAGGAGAGATGTAAGGTTACAGGTGTTTGTTTTGCTTTGTTTTCACACTTACAAGAAGGAAGAAGCAAAATCATTCCTTTTCTGTTATATTGGTTCCAAACTTGACTTTGGAGGGCTACAGTTCCCTCAATTCTTGGTTGAAAGAACACAGAGCAGGTGTATTTTAATCACATGTAGTCACTTGGTTATTTTATGTAAGATAAAGTTAAAATGTTGTGTTTTTCCTTTTCAGAGTGGGAATTTCGAAGTATTAAGACTCTGAGAATGGCACTCATTCATATGGATATCAGATGTCTGTGTGCCCTTGCTATTTGCACAGTATTTGGTTCTATCTCATCTTCGAATGCTGAGATAAAAGGTAAACCAACAATGGAATAGTTTTAATACCAGAGATAGCTATCTTTTCAACCTACTCTGAGAATATAATATGTAGATGAATTTTTACTGAAAATATTTCAAAAAAACATGTGCTTATTAGTTTTTCTCATGTATAAGTAACTGGTAAACATATGGTGAGATAAAAAACACTTTCATTATGTTTTATATTATCTTTTCTAATAAGCAGGTCAATTATCTGAAACCTCCTTTTCTGGTTCCTGAATAATTGTAAAATTTTATTTACAATAAACCACTCTTTAACCAGAGGATTCAATTAAGTAGAATGGACCAACCTTATCTGTTATCTAAATTATTAAGGTATATAGCTATAGTGATCATGTTTTCTATTTCCCATCCCTTTTTGTATGTTCCATTGTGTTATTTGCATATAGTAAACACTAAATTAGTGCTAATCGAGTTTTGCTATTATAGAGAATCATATAATCAACTTTTTGTACCCTAAAAAAATTCTGGGCACATGATCATAGTGATAAACTGTGTTGAGTTTCTTTTTATAAAGATTTAGTATATAACTAGGCAAGGCCACATTTTGCATATGTAATTTCTTAAAAAGGGAACAACTCTAGAGCAGTAATCTACTTTTTCCTGCTTATTTTAAAAGGTTTATTGAGATATAATTTATATAACACACAGTTCACCCTTTTATGTTTCCCTATTGGTGGTTTTCAGCACATTCACAAAGTTGTGTAATAATGAGCACTATAAAATATACAGAACATTTACATTACTCCTCAAAAGAAACCCATATCCATTCAGCAATCATGTCTCATTCTCCCTTCACTCCAGTTCCCGGCAGCCAGGTCTCTGTCAGTCTCTATGAGTTTGCATACTGTGGCTATTTCATATAAATGGGTTCATAAAATATGTGGTCTTTTGTGACTTTTTTTTTTAACATAGTAGAATTTTTTTTTTAAATTCTTCCATGTTATAGTATATTGGTACCTCATTTTTTCTAAGAACTAAATAATTTTCTGCTGCGTACATGTACCAGAGTTTGTCCATTCATCAGTTGATGGACATATGGAAATAATCCAGATTAACCAATCTTTGTCATTAGCTACATGAAAAATGAAAATATTTTATTGATTTTATTTCAGTTAATCCTCCTCAGGATTTTGTGATAGTGGATCCTGGATTGTTGGGTTATCTGTATTTACAATGGAAACCTCCACTGTCACTGGATGATTTTGATGAATGCACAGTAGAATATGAATTAAAATATAGAAATGTTGATAGTGAAAACTGGAAGGTAAGCAAAGAATGTACTTGTGATATCACAGTGATTATTAATTTCATTATGGTTCCTAATTTCAATGTCCAATATAATTCCCATATCTTAATAGTTATTACAGTGTAACAAGGTATCATGCCTTCTGCGTCTACTGCCACATCTATTTTAACCCCACCTGGTGTTAAGATTACAATTGAGAATTAAAAGGAAAAATACTTGGTCTCATGGGATATAGACTTGCCAAGCACTTACACATTTTGCTATATGTTATGATTATTCATAAGCCTGTATATGTATCTTATGTATGTGACTGGACTGTGACCTTTCTCTCTACAAGAGTAAAGCTTTATCTTTGTACTCCTTTAACAGAAGACCAAATGGTTCTTTGCCTCTATGGTAGTAAGTGCTTAATGCAACTTTAGTGAATGATGAACTGTTTACATAATCAATAACCATATTCATTTAAAGATTCCTGTTGCAATCTGCTACATTCCTAATTTAGCAAGATAATTTATAAAACAATTCAAATCAAGCATTAATTGAGCAGCATTTTTGTGCCAGTTACTCTTCTAGGTATTAAAAGATAAACTATAAATTATTTTAGTCCTTTCAAAACTCTGAAGTTCCTTAACTTTCTCTAGATCCCTCTAGGATTTTACTTCATATGATTCTTGAAGAGTTCATATCCTAATTGAAGGATGAAAAACTATTTGTAATAAAATATGCATACAGTACATGAAAGTTACCTTTTTGATGTCAAGTTAGTTATAGCAATAGCTTTATCATAGAGCCTGTTTTTCACTTTAGAAAGATTCTTGTTTTTTTTTGAATAAAATGTTGAAGATTCAATTGTTCTAAACAAATGATATGCAAAAGAGATACCTACTAGAAATATATCTGGAACATTGTATCCGACAACCATCAGGAATTTCTCAGATATTAGGAACTCTCCATAGGCCTAATGATTTTTTAGCCTTATTCATATGGCTCATAATACCACTACTATTTCTATTTTTATTTATACATTTACTGAGATAGCATTAGGATTCTTGCATCAGGTATTGCCACCATAGTGCACCCACCACCAAATCACTAATAGTCTACCACCATTGTCCATTGTGCTTCCTTCTTTTTGTTCTTCCCTTGCCCCATCTGTATGCTTCAGTGCTATGCTTTTAAGGGTTAACTTTTAAACTTGTCTTCATCTGACCCTCCGTTTGATTTTTCTATATCTTACATGTTAGTGATACTATCTGGTATTTGTTTTTCTCCATCTGACTTACTTCACTTAACACAATTCCCTCCAGCTCCATCCATGTTGTTGCAAATGACATGAGCTAATTTATTTTTGATTGCTGAGTAATATTTAATCATGTATATAAGCCACATCTTCTTGATCCATTCATCTGTTTTTTAACATCCAAGTTATGTCCATAGTTTGGCTAATGTAAGTAGCACTTCAGTAAACATGGAGTGCAAGTTTCCTTTCAAATGAGTATTATTAAATTTTTGAGATGCTTAGAAATAGAATTAATGGGTTATATGGCAAATCCATTTTTAGTCTTTTGAGACACCTCCATACAACTTTCCATAGGGACTGGGGAAATCTGCATTTCTATCAGGTATGTAGAAATATACCATTTTCTCCATATCCTCGCCAACAGTTATTTCTAGTCTTTTCAATATGAGACATTCTCACAAGTGTGAGGTTTCACATTGTGGCCTTGCTTTGCATTCCATGATGATAAGTGATGATGAATATTTTTACATGTGCCTGTTTGTAGTGTGTATGTCTTCGTTGGTCTCTGTTTAGCTCTTCTGCCCATTTTTTTGGATTGCATTATTTGTTTCCCTTTTGTTGTATTGTATTAGCTCTTATAGATCTTTTGCTATATCACTACTTCTAAGCTTGATTTTGTCTCATCTTTTATCAAACAGACCATAATTACTAAGAATCTATATTACAAAGATGGGTTTGATCTTAACAAGGGCATTGAAGCAAAGATACACACAATTCTGCCAGAGCAATGCACAAATGGATCAGAAGTTCAAAGTTCATGGTCAGAAGCTACTTATTGGACATCCCTACAAGGTTAAAACAAGCTCTTTTTTCCTTTTTTAATATTGGCAAAATAATTCACAAATAAATGTTTTTAACTCTCATACATCAGATTGTACATGCAACTGAGAATGTGGCATAAAAATCAAGTCCTTTTTAAGACTAGGTAAATGATGTATTTTTTAATGCTTTAAGTTACCAAATACGTCTGGCAAAAACCATATCTTATTAGGTTAATATAGTTCCAGGTTTTGGAGTCATATTACTAAGAACGCATGTGAGTATTTACTCAACTGCTCAGAGCATCTTAGGAATTTTACTACTTTAACATATGTAGTATTTACCAGTATAAGAGTCTTTAAATGTTTTTGATTTTGCATTCCCCACTTAAAGTGAAGTGATTTCCTGCAACACTTTTTCGGGAAATGTTCCTGATTAAGTTGATTGCTAAATGAAATGGAGAGGTCAATGGAAATGATATAAAATGTTGTAGCAATTTCTCAAATGTTTTATCACCATATCTTCCAAGCATTCACAATTAACTTATTCTTTAGGGAATCTGGACACTAAAATTCAGGATATGGATTGTGTGTATTACAACTGGCAGTATTTATTCTGCTCTTGGAAACCTGGCACAGGTGCCCTTTTTGATACTGATTACTACTTGTTCTACTGGTAGGTACTTTTATAATTAAAACTACTTCTTAGAAAAACATCTATCACAATTAATCCACAGTAAGAGTAAGTGTATTTTCACTAAGTTATATATATTTTAGAATTGTATCTTTTGAAGATTGTTCATACTTATTTGGTGTTTTCAATGGGAATAAGTATGTTGAGGCTTCATTAACTCAAAGATGTTCTATGGCTGATACAGGTGTGCACTCATTGCTTCTGTATTGGATTATTTTATATTCTTTAGATAGATGGAGTTCTAACTTAAAAAGTTTTGGTATACTTTATATTCTTGTTTATTAATGAATCAATTATCTATTAAACTGAAGATGTTTTATTACTCTTTACTTCCCTATCTTTCTTAATTGTTGCTGAAACTTTTAAAATTAGTCATCTCAACTCTTCCATCCCCTTCATTTCTTAATTATTTTATGATAACATTGACCACCATGTAGAACACTCCTTTGTAAGGTTGTGTATTGGTTCTTTACCAATATTATAGGAACTTGAGCCTCACTTCATTCCACACCTAGATGAGCACTTGGCTTCCCAAAAGCTGGCTTTTGGCGCCCTGTTCTGTACACTGTAACCAGATTTATCTTCCTATGCTGTTGTTTTCATGTGCCATTCTTTTGCTTAATGCCTTCTGTGCCTACCCATTGCTTCTAGCATGAAGTCTAGGCTGTCATTCAACTCTGCCTTGCTGTATTACTGCCTTCCCAACACCCCCTTCTATTGTTACTGAGCAAACTGGTCATATTGCTCACACCCAAAAGCCAAACTCTGAACCACAAGATGGTTCCACAAAGGAAGCATTTTATTAATGAGAGGCTTCAAGTTGGAATGACAGTGGAGGTGATATTCAGAAAAGTCTGCCTTCCCAAGTGGCATGTGAAGGAAGATTATATAGGAAAGAAAGGAATGTGGGAACTTTGCAGGAGTGGTGAGAGTTTCTTTTTCCTCAGATCTGCTCATGCTGGGAAATCTAGAGGTAGTCCATTACATGACTATTGATAAAATAAAATGACACTCTAGTGTTCATCAGGCACTGTTAGCAGCATCCTTGGAAAGAACAGAAATATCTCAGTCATTAGGCAGCCTGACTCTGAGAAATGTAGTCCAGTGGCTTCTCAGGCAGGGAACATATTCCTCATTTAGGTCCAACTATGGTGTCACCAGTATGATTGTTCCCCTCCATTTAGACCCATTTCTGTATTTTTTCTCATCCATGTTATGATCTTTTGTTGCTTTCTGAAACACCCATTGGCTCGCCCTTTAGCCAATGTTATCCCCTGTTCAAGGTCTAGCTGATATTCAGTTTCATTAACCTGTTAACTTATACATCATCTTCTGTTCAGTTTTTCTCTGATCTATAACTTATTGTATTTCTTAATCACATATACCCAGATGTTATTTAAATTTTTCTCATCTATATATGCTTTTTCTCTTCAGATTTTTAAGATTGGTAGATATAAGCAATTTATATTTCTCTTGGCATAAAATCAAGTCCTTTTTAAGACTAGTTAAATGATGTTTTTTTAAAATGCTTTAAGTTACCAAATACGTCTGGCAAAGACTATATCTTATTAGGTTAATATAGTTCCAGGTTTTGGAGTCATATTACTAAGAACACATGTGAGTATTTACTCAACTGCTGTACTATACCTGTAGATTTATTGGTGAATATTAAATGATCATCACATTGGCAAATTGATAGTTAAGTATAAAACTCTTGCATTTATTTATTAGATAACAAAAAAGAGGGAGAGGACAAAGCTTTACTCTTTTTGAGTTTCACACCCAAATTATCCTGCATTTCCCCTGGTAATCGTAATATGAAAGTAGCAAGGTATAAACTATTAACAATGCTGAGAACTGGATTCTAATCTCTGCTCTGGTATCACTTGGTGACCTTGGTTTTTCAATGTACCCTTTTGTGCTTTTAATTTCCTTATCTGGAATTGTGTGTGTCAGTTTTAGACATGTGACTTACTGTTCATTTATTCAAAAATATTAAGTATCTATTCAATGTCTGGCACTGTTCTACCTAAAAAGGACAAAGATGTGAATAGGACAATTTCTGCCCTCTTGTATGTTGTAGTTCATGTTTAATATAACTTTGTCCTCATCTTAGTCAAGTAGTAGTAGGGGGAAAATATTAACATTTAAAGCTTGAAAATAAAGGTAACCTGAATTTTTCCACTGGAACAAGTTAATCTGTGTAAAGTCAAGCCTAGTATCCAAATGTCCCAAATGGCTATTAAGGAAACTAACCAAGAGACTAAAATTTTGCAAACTCTGCCTAATGTAAATACATGACAAAGTGAACTTAGTGGAGACTGGATATTCACAGCAGCACTTTATCAGCTGTAAGATTGGCCTCATTCCAAAAATGATTTTGAATTCTTTTACAGATAATGTCACATTTTGTATTGCAAACTTTTTTTTTAAAGAAAATAAACTCAGCATTTATTATTTTGTAAATTGATAGGGAAATCCCTCTTAATTCCTACTAGGTTATTACTGGAAGAGATTAAATTACAATGATATGGCCAAATTTTTGTCTACGAGAATGGAAAATTAGGTATTTACTTCCCAAATAGATCTTTTATTATTATTATTTTTTTGATTCTCTGTTAGGCTTTTTTGAGGAATATACATTGGTGCATGTTTTAACCTCAGAGGATTTTTTAAACATAAACATATTTTGATAGGTTGCTTTAAAATCGGCTTCCCTTTAAAATAAATTGCCCAATACATTTCCAGGAAGGTAGTGTCATCCAGGATTATCTATATAAAACCCAGTTTTTTAGTGAGGATATTAAATTTTGATTCACAAATTCTGTGATTTACAAAATCAATATAACCTACTTACCTGAGTAAGACCATTTGTCTTATTTTTGAATCCTTGCCTTATTTTTGAGATTTTGTAGAGATTCCCACCTGATTGTTAGTGGCAAAGATCATGTAGTATGCTGACTTCCCTTATTTTATAACTAACATTTATCATATGCTCTGGCACACAGTCTATTTTCAGTAAATGTTGAGTACTGTTGAATGACTTTTAAGTTACTTGATATTTTAAGAATATGTTGAACACCAAAAGAAATTTGAGCACCATGATATTAGAAAATTTTGGTAAAACAATTTTTAATTACACTTATTTTTTTACAGGTATGAGGGCTTGGACCATGCGTTAGAATGTCCTGACTACACCAAGAATGGTGAAAAAAATATTGGATGTAGGTTCCCCCATTTGGATTCATCAGACTATAAAGATTTCTACATCTGTGTTAATGGATCATCAGAATCCAAGCCTATTAGATCCAGCTATTTCATTTTTCAGCTTCAAAATATAGGTGAGGCAAATAGCTTATAAATAGCCTATTTTAAACCATTCATAACCACAGCAACAACCAAATGAAAACTTAAGAAACTACCTCTTAGGTTTATTGTGAGACATGGATGAGTTTATGATATAACATTCCTGATTCATTGCCAGGCACATTAAAAGTTATAAGTAAGAATTAACTATTAATAAACATAGTAGTCACAATTGTTGAGGTAGTTGTTTTTGATACTACAAAATGGAAAAATAACTGTAACAATGTGTTTCTTCTGACTTTTTTTTGATGCTTAAATATTTGTTAATATGTGACATTAGACTATTCATTTCCAAAATAACTTTCTCAGCAAACTATTTTGATGGGGAACCAGCTCTGATTTTAATTCACAGCATAGAAAATAATCTTGAGTCACCTAATTTATCCCTGGAGGCTACTGTTATTAGCTGTACTCACTTTGTCATAAGGGCTATTGCTGAACTTTAATAATTTCCATGTTTTCATGGCTTCTTTTTGCCTTTTCAGTTAAACCATTGGCACCAGACTTCCTTAGTTTAACCATGAAGAATTCAGAGGACATTCACTTGAAATGGGACTTGCCCAGAGGACACATTCCAGCAAAGTGTTTTATTTATGAAGTTGAACTCATAGAAGATGATACTACTCGGGTGGTATGGGCATTGTAATTATTTAGAAAAATTTAAACACAGTCTTTAAAATCAAATGGCAAACTTGAGAACCAAAATCAGTTGCTAACCACACAGATTAGAACATGCTATGTAATCATAATTTACAGAAAACCAAATAATCCAGTAGACAAAAGACAGATGCTTGTAATCTGGAAGCATAATTTAATCACGCAAATTTTAAAGGTGTATCAGTCCTTAGAGATAATCTACTCATTTGTTCCCAATGTTGTTTCAATAAATTGCCAAGTGCATATATAAAGTTGATTGTGAAGAGGCCACACATGAAAACAAAAAGCCACAAACATAAGAACCACTTCCTGAGGAAAAACCATCAAGTCAGAATTAAAGTATGACAGGGCTACAGGAGAATTACTTGTTACAGGGTAAAGGAGTTTAAGAGGGGGAGCAGCCAATGGTTGCACGACTAATTATTGTTGGTCTCCAGGCATCAGCAGCTTGGTGATGCTTTTAACTTCACCTTGTTATATGCTAATTTTACTCATTGGTTTCCAATTAGAGAGTGGTGGAGACAAGTAAGCAATCCATTAGTTTTAATTAATTCATTTTATACATGGATGAAAAAATTGCTAGCTGAATTGATTTTACTAGTCCCAAGAAAGTGAATTGACTTATAATCAAATTACATGTTAGAACTTACATGCTAAGAACTAAAATGCAGCTCTTATACCCAGACCACTTCAACTTTCTCAACATTTTTCTTACCCCCTATAAGAACTGCAACAACAACAAACTCTCTTCAGATGTTTGACATACAAAATTTAAGACATGATTTAAGTATTTGTCTTTTCTTTGAGATCATGTAGTTTTGTGATATTTCCCCTGTCTGACAGATAATTCCATGTCAAGTCCTAAGCACAGAAAGTGTGGTGGTGAAACTAAGAGTAAGGGGAAAAATACTTTATGCAAATAAATTCTATAGTTTCCATAGAAATCATATATATGAAAACTCTCTTTATTCCAGGTCCATGTATTGTAACATTCCACTTTATGGAATCTGGGAAATTAACAGTAATTCAAATACAGTGTCATAAACATCAAAACTAAGTAAGATGTCACCCATGCTCTTTTCTTGCATGTGACCCATTATTACTTTAGGAAAAATATTAAAACATAGGTAAGGAAAGTAAAAAGAAAAGGAAAAAATAAAGACCCTCCATCATTCAAAGAGATAATCACAGTTCAGATTTTTGGTATACACCTTTCGTCTAGTCATTTGATGTGTATGCTTTATGCAAACAAACAAACAAACACACCTTAAAAGGAAAAAATAAAATGAGCATCTAATTGCAGTTGGATCAAATAATGGCATCTTATTTTTCACTTTGTTTTCAGACTACCACTTATGTGAATGAAATGTATGTCACAAGAACATCAAAGGAAATCCAACAATTTTGCTTTTCAGTAAGAAGCAAAGTGAATATTTATTGCTCAGATGATGGATTTTGGAGTGAGTGGAGTGAGGGCGAGTGTTTAGAAGGTATGAGATAAAAGAACAATAATCAATTGGAACCATTTACTAGCAAAATTAATTTTCTTTCAGTGTATTTTGTAATTATGAAAATTAAAAAATTCTTGTGTACATAATCTATGAATGGAAGATATATTAGCAAGCACCTAAATTGAGCAAATTTATTGAAAATCTAAATAAAATTTTACTAGATGTTAAGCTGGCAGTTTAACTAAGCTTTATTATGCTCCTATTATTAACATTCTTGCTTTTCTAATTGTTGGGAAAGAGAATGTGTTGTTTCATTTTGGGGAAGGCCCTATTTTGATCAATATTTTCCTATGTTTTCAGTTGTCAAGAGAACAGAAATCTAAAATCAAGAACTCTGTTTTTAAATGTCTTGTTCTGTAACTAATATTTTTCCACTTGACATGCCATTGTTTGTAAAATACATATTCCATTCACTTCAGATACTAATTTAAAGTGACTTATGATAAAAGACATTTAAACCAATAATAATATAAACTCAATAGACTTGAGAGTGACACAAAAGATAATTTTGCTTCATAGTATACTAACTTTAGTAGTAGAAATGGCTCATGCTTGTTGAAAATTGAAGGAAATTAGTTCAGCATTGCTCTTTCCAGCATATAGAGCTATAAATACATATTCAGATATGGATATAAACAGATCCTGCATTTGTATCGGTCATCTCCTTTCATGTAGTTTCTATGTGATGGCATCCCTGTTTACTATATCTCCCAGTGAATATAGGGGTATCATTCCTCTGTCAAGGAGGGAAAATTTTCCTTTTACACTTCTAGGTTGGTATGGCTGGTATAATTATTAAACGTACATAAAGCAGATTAGCAGAAGAAAAACAAATTTAATGACATATTTATGGGAACACCACAAAGATTTGAGACTGAACAATCAGCATTTGTGATTTATGTGCCATCCTGAGCTAAAGAGAATTGGGGAGTGGCCTGAAATGTCAAGTGATAAGATTCATAGGAAGCTGGGTAAAACAAGTGTTTGATAAACACATTTTACCTTGTCCTGAAGACACAAAGGAACACAAGTAAATTTAAACAAAAAGGCATTGTTAGTCCCCAGCTTATGATATTTAGCCCATATTCTTTGTAGTTTTCTATCGTGATACCTTACTCCTGGCACAAGCCCGCATCCCCACCCTAGCTGAATGACTCAAAACTGGTAAGAGGGAGGTAAAGAAAAACTTCCTTGAATCGGTTGTTTGTTAAAAATAATTAGATATATTTTGGAGTGGCAAATTTTGCTCCCATATAATTGTTTCTCACTCAGCAAATATTTTATTAGGCATTTATGAACACATATTTGTGTGATAGACTCTTTACTCCCAGTAAAGATATGGTAGGGAAAAAAACCTTGCCCTCATGGAATTTATAATTCATTCCCAATTTGAGTAGAGATGGGCAATTGAAAAAAGAAAAAAAGATGTATATTTATGTAACTGAAGACTGGAGAAGAATTAGGCAGGGAGGAGGAGCCCAATGAACCAAGTGAGCTATGAAATTGAAGGAATGCTTATTGGTTCTACATTTTTCATTTTTGTCACTGTTATGAGACATCTGGAGACTTTATGGAACTGATGTTAAGAAAATCATGTCCTAAATGACATAATGTCGAGTCAATTTTACCAAAGTGGATAAGAGTCAATATCTAGTCACTTATTCAAAATATATATCATCTATGTGCTTTATATAAAATCAAGCTTTGATACGGATTATAGAGATTTCTTTTGCCCCAATGGGTATCTCTTGGTAAAAGCTTAACCTGAGATAAGGATCAAAGAATTTCCTATGATTTATTGGTCTTAGTTCTTGTAGACAATAAATTTTTGGAAATATATCTTTTTTAGAATTTGTATTTAGGGAAGTGACTAAAAACCCAAGAAAGAAACTTGGTTTCCCATTATTAATTTTTGTGCCAAAAAGATTTTTTAGTCATTTCTCCAGATTATATGATTGTAAATTTCACTAAGGTGAGCATCTGAATTTACTGCTTCATTTTCTAGTAGAAGAGTAATATCCTAAAAGAACAGTACAAAGAAAAAAGTGATTTATGAGTAAGTTTGAGTGTAGGTCTGTTGTGTCTTAGAGTTAAGATGCTCTATATTACTTCAAAGGATGAGGGAGGTACTACTTTTGGAAAGAAAAGATTTTTTACTTTATAAGTTTATTTAGTGATTGTTCATTTTATTTTTTAGAAATTTCACTTTTTAAAAATAATTTTAAAATTGAGGTAACTGGTTTACAACTTTGTATATAATTCCAGAATATAGGATCCCATTTCTTCACAACATGCATATTCATCATCAAGTCATGGGTTTCCACCATAGTCCACTAAGCCCCCTCTACATTTTGCTTCCCACCTCCAGTCCTCCTTACCTGGTAGCATATGTTCTACACTTGGCTTTCTAGGGTTTTGATTTAGTTTTGTCTGTTTCTTGCTTTTTTTTTTGTTTGTTTTTATGTTCTATATATGAGTAAAATCATCTGGTATTTATCTTTTCCTTCTGACTTATTTTGCTTAGCATAATCTCCAGTTCCATTCATGCTGTTAAAATGGCAAAAATTAAACACACACACACATATATGCTGACTAGTATTCCATTTTGTATATACCACATCTTAATCCACTCATCTGTCATTGTTTCCATAATTTGGTTATTGTAAATAGTGCTGTAATGAACATAGTTATGTATACATGCCTTTGATTTAGAGTTTTTGTATTCTCTGAGTATATACCTAGCAATAGAATTGCTAGAGTATATGATAAGTCTATTTTTAATATTTTCAGAAACCTCCACACTATTTTCCATGGGTCAGTCTACATTCCAATGAACAACCTAGGAGGGTTCCTCATTTTCCACATCCTTGCCAACAATTGTTTCTGGTCTTTTTGATATGGGTCATTCTCACTGGTGAGAGATGGTATCTCATTTTGGATTTGAGATTTGTATTTTCTGGGTAATATAAATAAGAATAAGCTTTTTTTAATGTATATTTTTTTCTTGAGTTATATGAGTTCTTTCGAGATCTTGGATTTTAGCCCCTTGTCAAATGAATGATGGGCAAATATTTTTTCCCATTCATTAGGGTGAGGTGTCTTTTTGTTTTAATAATTTCTTTTGCCGTACAGAACTTTGTAGTTTGATGTAGTCGCATTTGTTTATTTTTCATTTTTTTTCCCTTGCTGTTGAATTTGAGTCCCACAGACATCCATGAAGGCAGCATCATGCAGTGTTTTACCTATCTTTTCTTCTATGTGCTTTATAGTGTAAAGATATTTATATATTTAATACACTTAGAATTAATTTTTGTGCATAGTGTGCATGGTCTAGTCTCATCCTTTTGAATGTGGCTGTCCAGTATTCCTAACAGTATTCATTTAAGAGATTTTTCTTTCTCCAATGTGCACTCTTAGTTTTTTTGTTGTAGATCGACTCTCCTTATAAGTGTGGATTTATTTCTGGACTTTCAATTCTATTCCCTTGATCTGTGTGTCTATTTTTGTTCCAGATCTATAGTGTTGAATTACTATAAATTGGTGATATAGCTTGAAGTTTGGGAGTGTGATACTTCTGTTATTAATCTTTTTTGTTGTGATTGCTTTGGCTATTCTGGGTGTTTTTTGGTTACAAATAAATATCAGTTATATTCGTTCTATGTCTTTGAAGAATACCATTGAAGCTCTGACAGGGATTGCACTGAATATGCATATTGCTTTGGTAAGATAGCCATTTTAACAATGTTATTTCTTTTTGATTGCTCATTTCTTGATAAGCAAAAAAGCCATAAAGTCTTCATTCCTAAAAGAGAAAAGACCTTAGCTCTTTATTTTCTAAAATATGGGACTACTTCAAAAACTTTTTTTTGATCAAAAACTATATCAAATTTATTTATCTTTCTTTCCTTCCACCGAATCATCCATGCCCATGGTAAGTTTTGCTCCATTTTTCACATGATTTTATTGAAGAACACATGTTGCTCACAACAGCATTAAGTATTATAAACATTTGACTCTTGAGAGCTTTTTTATATGACATGTTTATCTAATTATTGTTAACAGTTTATTATTTTGTTATTATGAAAAATTCACAAGTTCAAATTTTAAACAAAACCATATTAGAAAATAAGAATTGGACTCTAGCAAGTCACTTTTCTAAGTGAAAAGATGTTATAGTTAGGTAAAAAGCTGCACAAATGAAAGGAATGCTATACTCAGATGTAATTGTGGAATCTATGCAGTGGCAAATATGGTAGAATTTATAAAATGGTTTAATGTAATTATTCATTATTTACTAGTTTATTTAGAAAATAACTCAGTTTTAAAAATAATTGCAAGCATCTAACCCTTCTTTTTTTTTCTTAATTTTTAACCCTAGATGACACACAAGAGGAATCATTGCTAATTTTTTTTATACCATTTGCTTTTGTCATAGCATTTGTTTTGTTAATAACTTGTGTGATTTTATGTAAGCAAAGAGCTATGATGAAAATGGTAAGTTGAATAATACTATAATGTTTACCTGTGATAATAGTTAACAAAATTTTTTTTTATTTAGAACTGATGGTCTATAATAATTTAGATTAGTGGTCTATAATTTTTCCTATACACTGTGGGTATACATATTGATGTAATATGGATTATGATGACATCTGTGGAAAACATAACATTTATAAAATTAACTCTCATATTCTACTTGTGAGAAATAGACTCCATACAGAAACTATCACCTGTACAATGAACTGATCTTAGATGATTGCTACTTGAATTGTACAGAGAATTTCAGAAATTGGAGTGGTTGCTACAGCTTGGTGGTTTTTAAGGAGAAATTGTGACTTAAAAATATTTTAATGCTAAATATTTTAAAGATAATGAGAAATGTGAATGTATGTGAAATGCATCATCTTATTTTTTGGCTGAATGATTTTATTGCTTGTTTTTCTTAGTTATAATCTAAATGAAATATTATCAGTGGCTATTTGTGAGTAATGGAGTTCTTTCTTAATTTCAGGCATATCCAACAAAAAAAGAAGCCCTTTCTCATCAAGAAACACTGTGTTGACTCACCAACTTTCAATCTTATGTTCAACTATCAGACACATCTTAACTAAACTGAAATTCTGAATAAAATCACCCATTAAAAACATTGCCATCTTTAAGCTTTATGGTATTAGAACCCTAAATTTTACAGATTCCAATAACAGGTTTTTCCTTCATTAATCCACAATTAGAGTGCTGCATGTAGGTAGAGAAGTAAAGAGAGATTCTAATTTGTGACATGTTAGTCAAACAATATGATTTCACAACTTGTGCTAAACACGAAAGATAATATTGAATCTTGGAAGACGAGATTCTGTATTTTAAAAATTGTGCTTGAAATGAAACTATTCACCATGAATAAAGTTGTTTGACTTTGTTACCTGTTTAGAAGTTTATTATTTCAAATACATCCATACACTAAATGTTTATTTCATATTTTGTGAGAAACTTGCAAGAATGCAGTCCTTAAAAGGCTGGTGTTGGTTAAATGACTAGAAATCTTTTTTGAAAAACCAGGTCACTAAGTATAAAGTAAAATCTTGAGTTTCTTGTTACCAGGCAGCATTTAGTACTTTCTGATAGCATGATTTTTAAATTTTTTTTTCAAAAACCAAAAGACACAGACCTCTGAAATTAGTAAGAGTCTTTTAAAAGTACTGCCACAATTGACTTTAAGGAGAGAACGGGGCAGACATAGACAGTTACTTTAAAATTTAGAGAATAATGACTTACAAGCAATCAAGTACTAAGTTTTAGTCTAGATCAGTTTATATCTAATATTATTTAAACTGCTTTTACTCAGTAGTCCATAGAGCAGTATAATTGGTGTTACTGAGTTATTAAAAATACAGACTCTGAGACCCCAAACCAGACCCACTCAACTAATCTGCATTTTAACACCATCCTTATGTGATTCATTTGCATTCACTTAAAATTTTTTTATTGACATGTTTCAGCTGTACATCATTTTAAATCAGTGTCTGTATGTAATACATAAGCTCACTGCTAAGCTCCAGTTGTCTTTCACCATTCAACCATTCACTTCACACATACACACACACACACACACACACACACACACCCCTTTTTTTTTTTTTTTTTTTTTTTTTTTTTTTTTTTTTTTTACTAGACTGACCCATCCTTTTCCTTCTCCCTTTCTGGTAACCACTAATTGATCTCACACTCTAAAGGTTTGCTTTTGGTTTATTTAGCTCATTTATTTTGTTCCTTTATGTATCACATGAGTGGAATATTATCAATCTAACTTATTTTACTATACCATCTTTCATGCAAGTGGTTGCAAATGACAGGATTTTATCTTTTTTTTAAATAGCTGAATTTTATTCTGTAGTATGTATATTTATTTCATCTTTCTTGTTAGGGAGTACTTTGGAATCCTTTTATAAGGGCACTGATCCCATTCATGAGTGTATAGCCTTCCCAAAAGCCTCTATTTACTGTGTCTCTAGTATTGTGGCATTCATTATTTTTCAAAGTTATTTGGTTGGAAATCCCCTTTTTTAAGACCACAGCTTATTTTTATAGTTTCATTGAGATATAATTGACATGATGTTGCATAAGCTTTAGGTGTATAATGTGCCGGTTCATGCACTTAACTATATTGCAAAATGGACTACCACCATAGCATTAGGTTAACACTCTCAACAAATCACATAATAACCATTTTTTAGTTGAGATGACATTGGTTTACAGTAATGTATGTGGGTCAGAGTTCAATGTCCATGTCTTGTGGTGAATACATGTAAGATCTGTTCTTAGCAATTTTAAAGACTATAATACAGTATTAACCATTGTCACTTTGCTGTATATTAGCGCTCCAGAACAACTTAATTTCAAGTTTATAGCCTTTGACCAATATCTTCCAATTTCCCCTTCACTACCTCCAGTGCCTGTCAACCAGCATTTCATAATCTGTTTCTACAATTCAGCTATTTTAGATTCTCCATATAAGTAGGCCATAGCTATCTCTCAAGAGAGTATTCCAGAGACAAAACAGACTGAGATATGTTAATTTCTACAAAGTTCTGCCTGCCTGGAAAGTGAATTGATTCTATCTTAGAGGAATGGCATATCACGTAGGAGGAGCTAGTTATTAGGGGAATGAACCTTCATATTTTGAACGCAGATTTTTAGATTTGTGTATTGCCTGCTTAATCAAAAACTGTGATTTGATCTGATACTGAATGAGAAACAAAGTGTCATTTAGAGTCCTTAAGGATGTAAAAACTATTTAGAAGTGAGATGATACCATAAATAAGACAATAAAAAACAGTGCTGGTAGTTGAGGTCATATACATGCTTGCAGTACAGCTCAAAACCATTGTGGACACAGGGAAATGGATGGACAGACAGTTTATCCTCTGCTCACTTTGATAACGAATCTTCTTCCCAGTACCCTTGCAGACCCCAATCAAATTGTCAAGCCCTCCCTCCGGTGCCTCCCTTCTCCTCCCTTCCCCTCTGTTTCATTTTCTCCTTACCTAGATACATCTTCTATTACTATACTTTCAGCCAACAGCTTTGACATGGACCCCAGACCTGCACCTACATTTAGATGTCTCACAATCACTCCCAACTCATTTCCTCTGAAATCTACCCCTTCCCACTGTCACTTTAAGCTTGTTACTTGTACTGCTTTGGAGCATGAAAGAGATGGTCCCAGGCAAAAGGTGGGATGGGCCAGGACATAGTTTGAATGAAAGAAACAACTTCATGTCCACTTTCTAGATGCTGGTTTTAGGAAAAATAAATGGAGAATTAAAAATTCCTGGCCAGGTATAGTCCAGGGGCAGAGATCCAATGACTTCCTGTCTTTTGACAGTGGTTGAAGAGAAATGAGGTGACAGGTGAGGAAGTTATGTTTCTCTTTATTTCTTTCAAGAATGTATTATGGTGTCCTGCCCCCAAGAACACAGAATACAAATGGTGCTTGAGTCAATTTACGACTTGAGGAATGATTTAATTTACTACTTGAGGAATCTTGGAATTATTTTAAAAAAGAGAACACACATACTCAGCTTCCTCAAAGACACACGATCTGACTTGAGTTTGTGTTTTCCAAAAAATTTTTTTTACATTTAAATCTTATGTAGTCTTTCCATCCATGTTAACATTGGAACAGATAGAGAACTGTACTCATTGAAGGAGTCCATAAACTAAAAAGTAATAATCAAAATAACAATAATAATAGCAGCTAACCTTTGGTTAACAATGTGTGCTAGTGTGCAGAACACTTCGATTCCAAAATCCCATGGTGTAGTTACTGTAACTTTCCACATGGGACAGGAAAAAGGTTGTTCTTGTTTCTTTTTCTTAATAGTATGCCGTTGCTCTAGATGACAGAGGCTGTTAACAACTGGAGGGTCCTTTGATTACTGAGTGCATCTTTAATATGGATCCAAAGAAGGGTTAGAAAGAGGAGAATTATCCTGGAAAGAAGCCCAAACCAAGAAGGCATAAAAGAGAGTTAAATAGGTGACCTAGTAGTCATGAGCAATGAGACTTAGAAAGGCATACCTAAAGGAAATTATAAAGATAAAGTGAGAAAATACACTTTATCTTGTCATGTACTTCAAGTGGTGAAATCTTCAGTATGATTTACATTTGATGTAATGACCTCTGGTACACTTAGGGGATGTTGTGTGTCCTGAACATACACCATACAGATCACTGTCATGCAATCAATCAGCAGACATAAAAACATACATCCACTGCTAACATACAGCTCATTCCATTCCACAAATAAAGAAACGGAGGCCTAGAGAGGTTAAGAAATTACTTCAAGGTCAATAACTCGGAAGTAAAAGGTCAACATTAACCCTGGTTCCATAATATCCCAGTATTTAGGATCTTAACTTTTAAGATAGACTACCTTTCTGAAAAAAAAAAAATCAGTTTTAGATGTTTTCAAAAAATCAATTTTTAATCTCAGATCTTAACATCAAAGCTATACAGTCTCCTGGTTATTTGGACTACAATTCAATGTATCCTCCTCAGCCAAAAAGTAAGGAATTTCTTTATTCTTCCTCTTTCCACAGCAACTTTGAGAAAGTTCAGCAGAGTGCAACCTTCCCAGGAATAAACTTTGGAAAGCTGCATGTGAAGTGTATGTTCCTCAGTTTCAACTGAAGAGTTGAGCAGGGCCAAATGATCTTTGTGAAATGAATAATACAATGAAAGAGCTTATGGCAACAGACTAAGATTCCTTGTTTTTAGCATCTTTTAAATGGTTTCTTTTCCACTAGAAAATTGGGTTTCCCATGTTTTCAAGCTCCTCTCTTCTTTCTTTCCCCCTTTTGTCTCCCTCACTGAAAATTTCAAAGCAACTTAAGGCTTTAGCACCTCACATTCCCATTTCAATCCATCACATTGTCAGGTGTTTTCTCTGAGTTATTGAGCTAAGAGGAACACAAACTTGTCAAGAATACCTGACAGCCCAGTCATATGTTCAATGCAAGGATCTTCCATGGGAGTGTCTGCTGCACTAAGAGTTAATCCAGTATGTGAAGGTGTAGATTTGTGCTTTTCAAATGCTTGCACAAGTGAGTGACTAGAATCACCTGCATTTAGTCTATTGGTTAGGAAGTTGTGAACAGCTTCATTTTCTTGCAGACCTGTCCCCAGACCAGGCTCACTGTGCTTCTTTGGTGTTCCAGAATCATTTCAGTAGTGCCTGTTCCTCAGAGTCCTAAGGCCTGAGGTGGGTCTCTGTATTACCTCAGAGTTCCTTTCTAAATTTTTCAATCTTCTAGTGTCTGTTTAACTGATTCTTTGTATTGCACTCTATTTTGAAATACGTAAGATGATTTGTTTTTCTAAGGAAGTGGGTTTTAATTAAACTGTTTTTGATGAATAGATTGAATCAGCAGAAGATGTGTTGCATTTCCCATAATTTTCAAGATTTTTGATGCTGACCCAAACCCTGTCATAAAAAGAAGGCTAACAGAGCAAAAATAAATAAAATAAAACCTTCTTTCACCCTTAAATTTAATCATCTGCAGTTGTTCTTCAAGGACACAAACACATACAGGTCATTTGCTTGGTTTAGTTAGAGCTTCCTGACCTACACATGTCTGATCTACATATGCATCAGAGTATTATAGGGGTGCTGAGATAGTAATCCTCTCAAATACCCTGCTCTAGTCCTTTCTGGATATAAGGAGACACATCCATGAACCTTTTTGTGACAGAAAAAAAGTTACCATTTTTTTTTCTAGGTGAGGTTTGGCAAATGATTGGGAAATACTGGTTTATTGCATTTCATGCAGACTCAAGTAAAACGTCTATGTTTATTTTATTAAAATATATTCTATAGAATAATTATCTCTCATGAGACTAGCAGATCAATTTGGAAAGTTCTGGGTTAAATGAAGATCAACCCTAGGTCCCAATTTGCCCGGGATATTTCCAGTATGTGTTTGTCTCAGTGTAATTATTGTAACATCCCTTTTGGCACTCAGAATTGGCCTAGTTTGTATAATTAATTATAGTCTTCCTATCTTTGAGACACAGACCTTGTACAGCATTTCCAACACTTATTTGTCCATGGAACTTTTTTCCCCAAGTAGTGTATTGTGAGTTCCATGGAAAACATTTAGGAAGCATTGTATTTGGATCTATTTTATTTCTATGACTATAAGTATCTTGCCAGAAAGGATAATCAGTTTTATATAGCTCATCCCCTGAATATGTGCAGAATAGAAGAAATATGACTCAACAGGCCACAAGTATGCTCTAATCCAAGCTCTTCTGGTTGGGATCTGAAGCCAACTTAGACATTAGGAGGCAGAGAAATTGATGTTGCAGCTGTTACTTTTAGGATATGTTTTTCTTCCTGTCTGTGTTCTTGAAGTCAGAGACTTGAAGTCAGAGAACCACAGGAGGAGGAGGTTGGTTGGAGATTCCAGTGCTTCGTGTGGATTTCTCTATGTGAAATCCCTAGATTACCCTGCTGCATTCTGTATCTGGTCTTCATGACTGGGCCAGTGTGTCATTCTGGAGTTTTATCCCCTTCAGCAATCAGATGACTGTCAACTAACCTTTGTTGACTTGTCAATGGATAAACATGTTTCTGCAATCTAAAAGTTGTTTAATGGTTTCTTTTGAAACATTGAGCACTGAAATTGTGATGTGCTAGTGAAGGTATAGGAGAAGGAGAAAGACAAATTTTCCCTCTTGTCTCTCTTCTGCTCCCATTCCCTCTACCATGGTGACCCTACATACTCAATGCCATAGAGTTGTGGGGGAGGGGATAGCTGGAAACTACAGGTTTTATCATCACATTCTAGTTGTATAAATTGTGTTTAAACACAAAGATTTAAAAAGAAGATCAATCAAGATCTGAGTTCTGCCTTTATTTTTTTCTGGTAGTGTATAACCATTGACAATTAAATAAAAAAATTTAGTGCTTTAATTTCTTCATTTTTAAAATATAGTGTTTCCTTTTGATAGGTTAGTTTGAAGGGTAAATAATATAATCCTTAAAAACTGATGCAGTTACAAACATAGTGTTAAATAACAGTTAACATGAAACATTAGAAAGTAGAGAGTTAAGAGGTTTTATAGTCTTAGAGATCTGAATTTAAATTCCAATTTTGAGCACAAGCATGATTGTTGGCAATTTATTGAATCTCCTAAGAACCAGTTTATTAATTTGTCAAACCAAATATTTATAATATCTAAGAATAGGCTTTTGTAAGGGGTTTGTATATGCAGGTAATAAAGCATATAGTATCTAGCACAACACTGAGGATAAAAAATTTATATATAGATATAATTACTATATCAATTAATTGTATATAGATATAATTATATATATAGATATAATTACTGAATTATAATGGTTTATGTTTCTATGTTATTTATGCATCTGATATAATTATTATTTATCTGTAAGCACATGATAATGACAAAAGTATTCAGATTACCAAAGAATGTTTGTATGACATTGGACTAATGTAGGTACATGACACATAAGTGACACAGGGACCCTAGTATAGTTGGCTACCTTCATTGAAATAATTCCTTATAATAAAATGAATGCACTTAATGTAGATTAGTCATGAAGGACACTATATAGGAACCATTGTGGAATTAAAATAAATATGCTATGGTAATGAACTTCAATATAAGTCCTTGGGTGAGGCTATTTGTGACAATTTCTTGGTGAACAATTTACACCAAGAAAATGATGAGTATGGGTAAATTATAAAAGAGAACTACAAATTTTCATTTATTCAATTATAAGTTTATAGAGTTAAACACATCTTAAAAACAAAGTGTTCCCATTGAATTTATAATCTTAAAGAAATAGGAAGCATGAATTTCCTGTGAAACATACTCGTAGTGACCCTGACCAAAATACTTTCAGAACTCAGAACATAGACTGCCTTGCTTAAGAAAAAGAGATTAAGCACAAGAAAAAAAAATTGATCACTAAAAAATTTCCTCTTGGGAGGGTGTGTGGGGTGGAAACCTTGAGTGATTTTTCTTTCATGCAAATTTGATCATACAACTCCCTGTTTAAACCATTCAACACATTGTTATTGTCATGAAAAAGATCATCGTATGATATTGAAATTCATATGGAACTACAAAAAGACCCATATAGCCAAAGTTCTCATGATTAAAAAGAGAAAAAATAAAGTTGTATTAAACTTCTGGATTTCAAACTACACTATAAAACCATAATAATTAAAACAATGGTACTGGAACAAAAACAGAAATAAAATCACACCATTATGGGCAACTAATATACAACAAAGGAGAAAAGTACACTGAAATAAGGAAAACCTTTTTAATAAAAGGTGCTGAGGTGCTGGGGAACTGCTACATGCAAATGAATGAAACTAGACCACTGTCTCACACCATACATTAAAAGCAATTCAAAATGAACAAAAGTTTGGATGTAAGACCTGAAACCATAAAATACATAGAAGAAACATAAAATACTCCTTCACATAAATCTCAAAAACATCTTTGCAGACACATCTCCAGTAACAAGGAAAATAAAGGAGAAAATAAACAACTGGTACTACATCAAACTAAAAATCTTCTGTAAAATGAAATAGATGTCAACAAAACCAAAATGACACCTTACTAAATGGGAGAAAACATTTTTACAAAAAATAAACAACCCAATACAAAATGAGCAAAAGAGCTAAACAGGCATTTCTAAACAAACAAACAAACAAAACAAGAAAAGAAAAAAAGAAAACAACAACAACAAAAATGTGGCCAACAGACATATGGAAAAATGCTCATCATCACTTATTGTCAGGGAAATACAAATCAAAAGCGCCTCATACCACAAACAACAAGTACTGGCAAAAAAGATGTGGAGAAAAATGAAACTCATTACACTGTTCATGGAAAAGCAGATTGACCCAACCCTTATGGAAAGAAGTGTGATGATTCCTCAAAAGACTTAAAATGGATTTAACATATGACCCAGCAGTTCTATTCTTAGATATTTCTCTGTAGAGAATGAAAACACAAATTTGAAAGGCAACCTGCACTTCTCTGCTTATAGCAGTAGAACTTACAATAGCCAAGTTATGGAAATAACCAAAATGCACCAGAGCAGATGAGTGGATGTAGATGATGCATCCTATTTTCAACCTTGGACATAGGAAGAATGTAGGAGAATGAGATAATTTTTTTTCTCCTAGGAAAAAGTAAAAATGCCTACTAGATTTCCATCTCATTTTATGGCATTTCATATTCTCTATTGCCAGTTTTTATAAAATTATAAGTAATTTTTTCTTTGATCCCTTCAAAAAGTATGAATACTACTCAGTCACCAGAAAAAGATGAGCACATGCCATTTTCAGCAATATGAATAGGATTATTCTTTTATTGTTATTATTACATTTTTGTTACATTTTTGTATTCCCCATGGTTCTCCCACCATCATGTCACTGTGTTCCCATGTTCTTTCCATCTGTGTTTTGATTTCCCCCACTCATTCTTTGCTCAGATTTGTTGTCAGTTTGCTAGTTTTGATTTTTAATTCACTTTTGCTTGGTTTCTCTATATTCCACATATAAGCAAGAGCATCTGATATTTATTTTTTCCCTTCTGACTTATTTTGATAACAATCCTGCAAGGGGTTAACTGAAATGTGCCAGAAAGAGAAAGATAAATAATGAATGGTTTCACTTACATGTGGAATATAGAGAAACCAAACAAAGAATTAGACTAACTGTAAGACCCTTGAAAGTAGACCATAGATATGAGACACTCAGGAAGGGAGGAAGGAGGAGAGGGAGAGGGGAAATTAGAGACCAGGAGTGGGGGAAGTTGTACAAGGTCAAATTGGGTGGAGGACTGTGGGTACTTTGGTGGTGGGGAAACTATGGTGATACTGCAGCTGTGGGGATAAATCCTCTGTTGTGAATAATAAGCAGTGCTGGAGAAAGGAAAGAAGGGAGGAAGGGAAAAGAGAAAAGAGGGGGGGAAAGGGAAAAAGAAAAGATTATTGTATGGGACAGACTACTTGAGTCATAATCCTGGCTCTGCTATTTAGCAGTTTTGTTAATATACATATTTTACAAGTTTTTTCAGATCTCTGCTCACCTCATCTTCAAAGTGAGACAATTCAACTAGTTTGGCTATATATGAGATGCACTAGTGTTTTGGTAGATGTTACTAGAAAATGTTAGTTACAACTAGATACAGCTGAGATACACCAAGTTAAGCTGAGACACACCAAGTTATGTTAAGCAAAATTAAGTTTTTTTTTTTTTTTTTTAGTAATCAAGAGCCTAGAACATGCTAATATCTTCTAAAAAGAACAAGTACAATTTAGGTGTACTTTTTGCATGCATTAATTATGAAATCCTTCTGATTCAGAAAGCTTTTAGAATTTGTATTCTGTGTGACACGGTTCAACCAATTGGTCTTCCGGGTGTTTCCTATTCTGACATAGTTCTTTTAATGAAATTGACACTTTGCTTTCGTGCCTTGTTCAGAATCTTCCAAATCTGTTTTAAGCATACATCTTTGATTCATTGATCAACTATTGACACACCCTGTGTAGTTGCTGATCATGATTCAACTTCATGTGCCTTTTGAGATGATTCAACACTTCTGGAATGCAGAATTTAGTGATGGTGACTAGCTTCAACTAGTTGCTTTTTTATATACAAGAAGCTTTGGGGCATCCTGCCTTTGTCATCAGTTATGCAATCTACTGGGTCATGCTGAAAAGCTTTCTGGAGAAAATAGCCTGGGAAACCACCTACAGAAATACAGCAATTCTGAAAAATCCACATGATTCCCGTTGGCTGAAGACCATGTGTTCCCTTTTTTAGATTTAGAAGGATTAGCAAGGACAAAACACAATGGAACAAACTTTCTTCTAAAGCAATGAGTGTCACCAGAAGTTTTGTTTGGGGGATTATAGCTGAGCTGATTTATGAAATGTCAACAGTGCAAAAAGAAGAAATATAGTATATTTTCCCCTTCTATATTTTCCCTTTCTATAGTTAGAAGGGGAGTCCAATGATTTCACCTTGGAAAGGTGTCTTCTGGTTCTAGAACTGGTTTGCAGTGATGTAGTCCTCTAATTCTGAATTATCATTGCACCTTAAGAATATCTTTTCTGGAGGCTAGCTTCCAGAGATTTAATTTAAAATTGAAATAGTAACTGGGAAAGTTCTCTTATGAATTTTTGCATTTAGTCATTAATTGAGCTTTTTGATTCATTGAATTGTTCTATTTGAAAGCCTATAAATTCAGGTCAGGAAGGAATGGGTATGGACCAAGAATTTACAAAGAAGGCAAATGATAAAGATTGGGTAATAGAAAATATGACTTAGATGGATAAGAGTTGTGAGTGTTCCTTCATGTATATAACAAGGAGAACAAACTTGGATAATTATCAGTGAAGGGAAAGCACAAATCAAGGTAAAAATAAAACTTACCCATTCTTTTATGTAACTGTCCTCTCGTGTCAGAGAGACATAACTAACACATTCCAGGGGTAAGGGGGAAGATAAAATGATTGAGTCTCTGCAAGTATTTGCAAGTTCAGCAAAGAAGCAATAAGGACTTAGAATTCTATGTAGAATTACATAGAGTTTTGGAAATCAATAAAAA
Source organism: Uropsilus gracilis (assembly GCA_004024945.1). Lineage (NCBI taxonomy): Eukaryota > Metazoa > Chordata > Mammalia > Eulipotyphla > Talpidae > Uropsilus > Uropsilus gracilis. The sequence continues at coordinate 52,235 of PVHY01002731.1, read as the reverse complement.
ATGCTATAAGAATGCCTTCTTGATTAGTTTTTTTGTTGTCTTTTTACTAGATCACATGAATATTCTTGTTATCTTTCCTATGGGAAGCTTTGAAATTTTTCCTTGACTTTAATTCATCTTGAATTAAATATTGTGTATAGTGCAACCTCGCGCTCCAAATTCATTTTCTTCTAAACAAGTAACTGGTTTATCCCAGTATGTCTTAGAGAAACAACTTTCCTTTCCGCACTGATTTACAATGAACTCGGACATGCTTCCATAAGCGAATAAGTATGAATTTGGGCTCTCTAGTCTATTCCATTGATTATCTATTTCCGTGATTAGAACACACTGACTTCACTTCTCTAATTTTATAATCTGAGGTCTGATAGGGCACGATTTCATACCATAGCCCCCTCCCTCCTCTTCCATATTTCATCTCTTCCTCCTCTCTTTCTTCCTTTTTTATTCCTTCACCTCTGATTTTTAAGAGAATCTTATTGATTCTTGCCTTTTACAAATTTTATAATCATTTTGCCCTGTTCCTAGAAATATTCTGCCTGGATTTTTATTAGAACATCATTGAAATCACACTATATTTTTATATATTGAGATTGTTATATTATTTGCACTTTAGATCTCCTAAAAGGGTAATTTACTTTTCTGAGCCTAATAATGTTAAATCAGTCATGTTTTCTTGAAATAAACCCAGCTTTAAAAATGCGCTGTTATTTCTATTTTCATACAACATAGATTTGCCCTTTGCCTTTTCTCTTAATATCTTAACATCTATTTCATGTATGAAATTTGTCTGTAAATTTCTTTCCTAATACTGTTCTTTCTTTAAATTGAAAATGGCAATACTGTGTTCCCTTCTCTTGTGTTCTCCAGAATATTTTGAATAATATATTTATTATTGTCTCCTTGAAATGTGGTACTACATATTTGCAAACAATATAAATCTAACATTTACTTTGTGGGTATAATTGATGTTGCTATTTCATCATATATATCATATATAATTATATATATCATATATAATTGATGTTGCTAATATTGTTAAATATTAGAAGACTATTCAGATTTTAGTCATTTTTTGTAAGATAATTTTCTGAGTAATTAAACATTCAACCTAAATTGTCATAATTATTGGCATAAAGTTATAAAAATTATTCTTTTAAGTTTATGCTACTTCCTTCTATATAAACCTCTGATACTTTAAGTTTTAAATATGGCTTCCCATTTAAGTTTTATTAAGATATATTTTATGCTGACTTTAATTATGCCTATTTAAAGTATATAATTCAAGTGTTTTATTAGGTTTGTGTAGTGAGTAACCATCATAGAATCTAATTTTAGAACACTCTCATCATTTCAAAAATAATTTTGTACCTATAAGCAGTCATTTCCCATTCAGTTTTCAATCCCTACTCTACCCCCAGGCAACCATTAATCAATATTCTGTCCTTACAGATTTGCATATCATAGGTATTTTGTTTAAATGGAAATATCCAATATATTGCCTTTTGTACCTGCCTTCTTTCATTTTTAATGTTTTCAAGGTTCTTTCATGTTTTGATGGAGATCAACACTTCATTTTACTGGCTATATACTATTCCATTGTACAAATATGTCATATTTTGTTTATCTATTCCATCAGTCGATGAGCATTTTGGTTATTTCCATTCTTTATTTGTGAATATGCTTGAATGCATGTTTTCTGTTCTCTTGATTAAATATTTGGAAATAGAATTGCTCAGTCATATGATAATATTATATTTAACTTTTTGAGGAACTGGCAAACTCTTTCTAATGTGTTTGCACCATTTTACATCGTTCCAGGAAAGCATAAGGCTTTAATTTCTTCACATTCTCTCCAACAAATATTGTCTGTATTTTTAAATTATAGTTATGCTAGATGGTGTGGAATCTCCTTTTGGTTTTGCTCATTTCTCTAATGCTTAGTGGTGCTGAACATCTCTTTGAGTGCTTCATGAACTTTATGTTCTTTTGAAAAATGTCTATTTTCATTTTAGCTTATTTTAAAATTGAGATATCATTTTGCAGTGGAAATGTAGGTGATCTTTACATCTAGCATAAGTCCTTTGATATATTCAAAATATTTGAACACAGGTGTTCAAACAAAAAATCATGAGATATTTGACTTGTAAGACTTTTCTCCCACTTGTGGTTTGCCTTTCGACTTTCTTGATGGCCATTTAGAGCACACATGTTTCAAATGTTGATGAAGTCAAATTATCAGTCACATGATCTGTAATATTGGTGTCATATCTGAGGTGATAAAGGTTGGCTTTGTGAATCTTTATAGCTTTAGGCTGAACATTTAGATAGATGGCTTCATTTTGTCTTAATGAAGCATCATTCTTTTGTATGTTGTATATTGATAGCCATTTCTCCTAGTATCACTTACAGACCAGGCTATTCTTTCTCTAATAATTATTTTGACATTGTATTGAAAACTAGTGGACTTAAAAATATGATTTATTTCTGTACACTCAATTTTGGTTACATGGATCTGTATGCTTTGGGATCTAAACCAAATTCATATTATCTTGGTTTGTGTAGTTTTGAACAAGTTTGGAAACTTGGAATTATGAGTCCTCCAACTTTCTTCCTCAAATTCATTGATTCTGTGGTCTGCTCAAATCTGCTGTTGAGTCATTTCAATGAATTTTTCATTTCAGGTTCTATATTTTTCAACACCCAACATCCCATTTGGTACTTTTCTATAATCTATGTATCATTATTATAGTTTCTTGGTGAGACACTATTCTTATACTTTGACTTCAGTATTAAAATTACTGTTTCCTTTAATTTTCCAATTGTATTTATAATAGCAGATTTAAAAAATTTTTTTCTAGGAAGGCTTCCTTGGGGATAGTTTTGGTGATTTTTTTTTCTTCCTGTGTGTGAGATTTGTTTTCTTGTTTCTATGCATGTCTCATATTATTTTAAAAACTAGACAAATTAATGAATATAATGTATCAACTCTGGAATCAGATTCTTGTCCCTCCCCAGTAGTTGTTTTTGTTGTTAATTTAGTGCATTTGCTCATTGTTTCTTAGTTACGTAGTTGAAGTAATACTTTAAAGTCTATATACTTTGTTGTGTGTGTGTAGACACAAGTCTATTCCGGTAGCTCATAAGCTCATGAATCAATTGATTTCCTTAAATGCTTGGAATTGTAAAATCTCCTTTAATATTTTTGAAGGGTGTTTTGTGTACTTCCAGGCACACCTGCAACAAACAATCAGATAATTGACAACTCTACCTCAGCCTTCACTTATTACATGTGGAAAGCTTCAAGTGCAGTCAGACATGGGAACTTAAGGTGCTTCAGTTTGTGCAAAGGTACATCTCCAGGTATGTTCTTACCCTACACATGCCAGTTGTCTTCTGGATTCAACACCCCATGGATATCTCATTTTCAAGCTTCTGATTAGTCTACCATCTCTCCCAACTATTCTCAGCCTCCTCACACAACCTTGAATTCAAACAAGTCATTCTATAATATTTTATCAAACTTCTTTAGGGAAAACAGTTTTATATTAGCTGCATTGTGAGCCAGGTCAATGATGATGATCTAAAATTAGGGTATTCTGGGGTAACAACCAGTTATAAGAAGTGATAACATTTCTCTGAGCACGAGGTTTTGAAGGACCTACAATCCTGTTGTGACCATATTGTGGCCTTCAGGCTGATCACTTTCACTATAACAAGATATTGCAGAGCTTGAGATGGGGGAAAGGAATAGTGTAATTCAACAACCCACCCCCAAAGCTCACTGTTCTTGAATAAATCCTCCTTGAATTGGTGCAAGCCTTTGATTAATATGCATAATTCCAAAAGTGTTGATTCTGATCATTTTTTTGGTCAGTTTTCTATTGCTTTTAGGGATCAGGAGATTTTTTTGTTCCTGGTTATGTTTTGCAACTGTTTTCTTCCACATTGTGCCATTTACAACCTCCTAATTGTTTTTGATATATATTTTTTTCTCCTCTTCCAAGTCACATTTTTTTCATTTAAAGTAGCTCATTGATGACTAAATAGTATTTTATTTACCGTTACTTTATACAGCAAATTTTTGTTGTTTAAAAATGAACTTTATTTAAGTTCAGCTCACATGAACTGCATCTATTCACAATATAAAATTTAGATGAGATTTGAAAATATTTCCACCCATGTGAGTACCATTACAATTAAGATACAGAATTTTTTTATTATCTCAAATTTTCCTTATGACTCTTTGCACTCCTAGCCCCATCACTTACTCTTGGCAGTCACTCATTTTTTTCCCCTGTGCCAATCATTTTATTTTTCCAGAATGTCATTTTAATGGACTCATTGAGAATGTAGTCTGTTGAGTCTGGGCTCCATCACCTTCATGTATAAGCAGTTTGTTTCTTTTTTTCTTTTTAATGGCTTCCATTGTTTGGATGTACACAGTTTGTTTATGTATTCATTGATTAATGCATTTGGGTTGTTTCCTGCTTTTGATTACTATGGATAAATTTGCAAATGTAAATTCACATGCAGTTATTTGTGGAGACATATTTTCTTTTCTCTTAAGTAAATATGTGGGAATGGATTTTTTGAGTCACGTGCCAAGTGTTATAATGCTATAACAACATTCAGTCTCTTGTTCTAAGAGTAACATTTAACATTCTAAATAGCAATATATAAAACTTGTAGTTACTCTACAAAGACAACCACACTTGGCAATTCAGTTTTTATATTTTCTTATTTGGATGTTATCCTAACTTTTTTTAGTATTATTATTAATAAGAAGGTAAGGATTTTTGAAGAATTGTATTATTTTTATTGCGGTAACAATGGGATACATTATTGTGTAGAATTTGGGATTATAGATACATACCTTTTCAGATGTATGTTACTATATCATGCCCACCACTAATGTGTACATATTGATGGAATATTTTTAATCCAATTTTGTCCACACTGTTTTGTAAAGTGTTGAAGTTTTCTTCCCAATTTTATGCTGGGTTGTCTGTCATTTGTTTTTTGTGTTTCTCTGAGTCCTTTATATTTTATGGATATAAACTGCTTGCTGGCTATGTATTGAATATATCTTTTGTCGCAATGTGACTTGCCTTTTAGTCAGCTGTGATATAAATAAACAGATGTCTTTAAATTTAATATGGTTTATCAAGCACTTCTTTTAGGATTAGTCTTTTATCACACTGTTACTTGTCTTTTTTTTTTTTTTTTAGACTAGGTCTTCCTATTATTGCCTGTGGAACCACTGGCTCTCGTTGCCCAGGGTACCACAGACTCAAGCAATCCCCAGCCTTAGCTTCCCAGGTAGCTGAGATTACAGGCGCGTGCCACCACGCCCAGCTATTTTTTTGGAACTAGGTCTCACTACAGGCCCCAGGCGGGACTCGAACCGCATCCCTAGCCCTGGCCGCTTCATAGGCTGAAGCTTACAACCACGAGCCACTGTGCCCGGCTGTTACTTGTCTTTAAGTCTGCGATGTCTTTAACAGACATATACTCTTAATTTTTTGGTAATTTTTTTCAGTCTTTCAGTCTTTCAATGACCTATTTAAGAAAGCTTTTCTTTCTCAAGGTGATCAAGACAAACACCAGATGATTTCACTCATATGTTGAGTACAGTGGGAAAAAAAAGGAACAGACAAAACTAAATCAAAGCAGCCCCTATAAATATGACTGCAGAATTGAGGTTAATAGAATGAGTGGTAGGAAACAAAGGGGCAGTTCACTCAATGTTCTCTGGTTAAGCAACCAAATAGTCTATAGGTGCTTTGTTAGTGGGTTTGTACATACATCTGATATAGTGTGAACCTAGTAGTGTGCACCTATTCCTCTAAGTCATATAGCATTGTATAACAAAGATACCTCAGTTTAAAAAGTTAATTATACAACACACTCAACATTTGTCGCATAAAATATATGCTAATACTTTAAAAAGAACTGAACATAATGTTTGTTGCCTGCTTAAAAACATTCAGTGGAACCTCATTACCTACTCAAACTTCATAATCATCTCCCACCATGCTTCAGTCATTCTCTATACATCTCTTAAGCATTTCTTCCTGATTTTTTTAACCTTCAGATACAAAAGCATATGACAGTGAATTCTATATTCTTTATTAATAGAATGACTACTATTCTTCAAGATTTACAAAATATTAAAGTCTTAAACTAGACCATATTATATACTCTCTAATCTACCAAATTGTTTATCCTTAAAATGAGGTCAAAATGGGTTTTCTGCGTTGGTTTGTTCGGTTTGAGACTAGGTCTCGCTATTTTGCCGGGGGAACCGCAGGCTCACGTTCACTGGGATACCGAGGACTCGAGCAATCCCCAACCTCAGCTTCCCAGGTAACTGGGATTATAGGCGCATGCCACCATGCCCAGCTATTTTTTGGGACTAGGTCTCAATATGTTGCCCCGGATGGGTCTCGAGCCCGCGGACTCAAGCAATTCTTGCTCCATAGACTTTGATTAAAGGTATGCACCACCATGCCTGGCAAAATCAGGTCAAAATGAACAGAGACATTCCTTTGAATCAAAAGTCACCTAATAATGACACAAAATATGGCAGAGAAATATTACAAAGAATGGGGACAGATATGTTTTGAGTAAAAAAACGAAATTTTAGATAAACTCTCAAAGTGAGAATATTTTGTTCTCAAACATGGAAAACTTTCAAAGAATTTGTAGTTAAGTTTGGATTACAAAGAGTGTTTAGGTTAGTTACTAGAAAAATTGGACTGTAGTGCCCAGGCAGTGTCTTCTACTTGTGTTTTTGACTCGGAAGAAAACTATTCAAGCACAGTTCCAATCACCTATGAGTGCTATGGTACATTGTAAAATGTATAGTCTTAAGTCGTCTGCTTAGAAAATGGTCCCTCTTTGATTTCAAACATATTTGGTTTTGTTGAATTTTGTCTCCCGCATAAGTTTTCTAAATACTGATTTCCTCTTCTTTCTTTTATTGAGGTAATGTTTTAGTACAACGTAGGATTTAAATGTAGAATTTCTCACCTCAGCAGCTATATATTTCACAGATCACCATCTATTACCAAACTATTTTCTTTCCATACTTCCTCTTTGATATCCATCATTTTGTGGTTCTTCCTTGAGTCTACAAGGTTGTTTCTGCTTTTATTGTGTTTGCTTGATCGCTTTTCTTTATATTACACAAATGAGTATATCATATATTTATGTTTTTCCTTTTTACTTAGCATAATCCCCTTAAAATCCTCCATGTCATCTCAAGAGACAAGCTTGTATTTTTTTTTCTTTTTATGGTTGAGTCATATTTTATTGTGCAAACATGCTGCATCTTCTTAACCCATAATTTGTCTTAAGGTACTTGGATAATTTCCATATCTTGGCAATTGTTCATAGTACTGTAATGAGCATAGTGGCATGTAAGTCTTTGCAAATTAGTGTTTTCCTTTTTTAAGCACGTACACAAAAGTGGGATTACTGAATCACATGATAGCTCTATTTTGATTTTCTGTATATATACTAACCGATTGTGCCTCTGGAGCTCCATCTATTTTGATTTTCTAAGGAAACTCCATATTGTTTTTCAATGTTACTGAACCTACTTATATTCCATCTGACAGTAGATGAGGGTTTCTTTTTGTTGATGTCCTTTCTAACACATTGTTTCTTGCCTTTTTGATCATAGTTATTCTAACTGGTGAAGACGTGAAATCCCATTGTAGTTTTGATTTGCATTTCCTTCATGGTAAATGATGTGAAACATCTTTTGTGTGTTCATAGGTTACCTATGCATTTTCTTCTGTGAGATGCCTATTTAGATCCTCTGCTCATTTTAAATCCCCTTCTTTAGGCTGCCATTTTCTTTTTACAATGGTTTATTTTGCTGTGCAGAAGCTCTTCAGTTTGATGTAGTTCCATTTGTTTACATTTGTTTATTTTTTCTTTTGTTTCTTTTGCTATTAGAGATGAATTCATGAAGACATTAAAGTCAATGTGAAAGAGTTTGTTAGCTATACTTACCTCTATGTAGTTTATGATTTCACATCATATATTATAGTCTTCAATACATTTTAATTATATGTATTTGATAGTGGGTATATGGTATAAGATTGTGGCATATGGCTATACAGTTTCCCCATAACCAATTTTTAGAGAATTTGCTTTTCCATAATATGCTTTTAGTTTATTTGTCATAAATCAGTTGACATACAAGTGTGGGTTTATTTCTGAGCTTTGAATTCTATTCCATTGATCTGTGTCTTATTTTCTTCCTAGTTCATACTATTTTGATCACCATGTCTTTGAAATGTAGTTTGAAGTTAGGGCATATGATAGCTCTGTTTTCATTTTTTTCCTAAAGATTATTTTTGACTATTTGAGTTTTTTTCATGATATCATAAAAGTCATAGGAATTTTTGTCCTATTTCTATGAGAAATAACACTAGGATCTTGATAGGAGTACATTTGACTTGTATATTGTTTTCGTTAAGATGATATTTTTGTCAATGATTTTCTTCACACATGGTATATCTACTATCTGTGCCTTCAATTTCTTTCAAGAGTATTTTGTAATTCTTAGCATATAGGACTTTCCTTCATTCATTTTATTCCTGAATATTTAGCTATCTTTGCTGCTATCATAAATGATATTGTTTATCATCTCTCTGCTAGTTCATTATTTATATGAATAAATACAACAGATTTTTGTATATTCATTTTGTAGCTTGAAACTTTATTGTATTCATTATTGTTTCTATCAGCTTTATGGTAAAATCTTTGAGGTTTCCTGTATATAATATCATATCATCTACAACTGACTCCATTTACCCTGAGATTATTATATCTGCTATTCATGACATATAATCTTAAAGAATCAACTCTCATCTGCCAGGATGATAACCAATATTTATATTTATGATATCATCTCTGCATTTTTCTTTCTGACATATGCAAATTTACATATAAAGCCCACCCCTTAGTAACCTCTAAAAAGACTGACTTTCTAGTTTTATTCTTTTCTTTACTCTAAGCATATTCTTTTCAGTTTTGGTTTGGTACTCTATGATTCCAAAGACAAAGACCTTAGTTCTTCTTTTCCCCCATATAACTCTCATTTTTAGGTATTATAATAGTTGATAGGTTTTAGATGAAATGAAAGGATTTTCTGGGAAATTAAGCTCAGGAAATATTAGAATAAAATGCTGAATCTCTGTTTTACTAATTGCATTAAACTGGTAAAAAGACAACCTATCTGCACCTGATTTTTCCTCTTCAACAAAATGAATTTGAATATATTATCTACTTCACAGATTGCTGTATGTATTATATAAGGTAATGCATGTAAATCTTTTTGCGCTGTATCTTGCTCATAATTTTTTATTTAATACATTACAGCTGTTGTTGTGATCATTATTATCAGAAGCTAAAGTGAAACTACTAAGAATGAATTGTAGACTGAGTCTACAATTTCCTGTTGGAACATGTAGCCCAGGTCTTATATGTAGTGTACTTCACATTCTGCTTTGTGAATGGCTTCCAGAATTTCTGGTAAAAGCTTTTAAAAAATGCAAATACTCAGACTGTGTTCTTAGAAATAATGATCTATCATGTTCCATAAATTCTTTTCATAAAACTCTATTTTGCATAAACTTAACTTTATTGAAATTTGAGAACTCATTTAGAAAGTTATATTCATATTTCTTAGTACAACATTCAAGGATTTCATCATGTAGCTCTATCTTTCCTTTGCATTTTCAGTGTAGGCTCACATTCCATATGTTTAAGTATTCTCTTCACCCTTTGTCAGTTTTATGACCTTATGAAAGTTACTTAACCTTTCTGTGCTTCAGTTTTCTCAACCATAATATAGGAATAATATTAGTACATGTGACATATGATTATTATGATAATTAAATGATATATATATATATCTTAAGCAGTTCTTGGTACATTAATATTTCCTTTTTATCTTCAGTGCACTAATGAAGAATTTCCCGAATATATATTCACACAGAATTCAAATCTCGTTCTCTAAAACATGCACTTGATGAATTTAATTCTTAAATAGAAGCTGTATTTTTCCAAACAGTAATAATAGCATACAAATTTTAGCAATGTGCTCTAGAGGTGGGGTTTTCAATTACTGATACTTGATCATGTTTTAACCAGTCTGTGAAAAATAGGAAAATAAAAGATGATTTCCAAATGTCATTGTTTAAGAGATTTCCCTTTAGATACAAATTTATTTCATTCTTATTTTAAAATTAAAATACTCTCATTAAGGAAAGACATAATGGCTTGTGGTATGTTTGATTTATTTTGAATTTTTACATATAAATATTTTATTCATATGTATATCAATATATATACAGAAAATAAAACAATATTGAATATATATAATATGCTATTAAGACTTCTAATGTGCAGACAGTTTCATTGCTACAGTCCAAAAAATAAAGTTCTGTACATGTGAAAGCTAAAATATCCCACTATTGAATTGTCACTTTTATATTAAATAAAGTTTAAAAGACTGCTCATGAAATGATTTAAACCTTTTCAGAAATTTCTATTAAATAGGAAAATGTTACATTCTATTCTTTAAAATATTTACAATTCTAAGAGTTTAAGGGCTATTATCATACCTGTGGGAAATACAGTATGTCATTAGCACTTTAAAGAGTGAAGACTATAGAGTAGATCATGGCACCACTCCCAAATTATTCTTGTGATGGAGGATGGTCAATTACATGTATGCAACGCTAGAGTAATAGCATATGTAACACAGCATAAAGCCCAATTATATTAAACAATGACTATCAAATTACCAGGTAATACATAACTTATAAATAAGCTTGTATATTTAGAAACTTGTATATTTAGAGTATTCTTAAAATTGTTTAAAAAAAAAAGAAGCATATTTGACATTAGACAAAACAGTGAAGCTGTTTTACAGCTTCACAATAATGAGTTGAAGCTCACTATCTGGTTTAACAAAATATGCTCCTGTAAGCATCAACCAATTCTTAGAGAGTAAAGGAGATGAGTTGTCTTCTGGTTTAGCTCTATCAGATATTTCTCCTGCGTTATGACTGAAAGAGTGTGAGAATGAAAGATACAGCTCTATATAGCTAGTTTTCTTGCTTCATTTAAGACATATACTCTGCTCTTTTTAACATCATCATCTATTTCTTCTAAGAATGTTTTATAGTTTTCTTTGTATACGTCTTTTAAGTCTTTTGTTAGGATAATTCCCAAGTATATGATTTTCTTTGGTGCAATGGTAAATGGGGTATTTTTTTCTAATTTCTTCTTCTTCTGATTGATTCTTTGCATATATGAATGCTGTTGATTTTTGTGTGTTGATTTTGTATCCAGCTACCTTACCGAATAGGTTTATTAATTCAATCAGCTTTTCTGTTGACTTTTCTGGGTTCTCTACATAGAGTATCATATCATCCACGTATAATGATAACTTTATTTCTTCGTTCCCTATTTGGATTCCTTTTATGTCTTTCTCTTGCCTTATTGCCCTAGCTAGGACTTCCAGAACTATGTTGAAAAGGAGTGGAGAGTGGGCATCCTTGCCTGGTTCCGGATCTTAATTGGAATGGTTTCAGTTTTTCCCCATTGAGGATGATATTTCCTGTGGGTCTGCCGTAATAGCTTTTATTATGTTGAGGTATGTTCCTTTTATACCATTTTTTTCCCAGGGCTTTCATCATGAAAGGATGTTGAACTTTATTGAATGCTTTTTCCGCATCTATTGATATGATCATATGGTTTTTGTTTTTCTCTTTGTTGATGTGGTGGATTATGTTGATTTTCGAATGTTGAACCATTCCTGTGCCCCTGGGATGAATCCCACTTGGTCATGATGGATGATCCTTTTTATGCAATGTTGGATTCGGTTTGCCAGGATTTTGTTTAGAAGTTTTGCATCTGTGTTCATTAGGGAGATTGGTCTGTAGTTCTCTTTCTTTGCACTATCTTTATTTGGTTTTGGAATTAGTGTAATGTTTGCTTCATAGAAGGTATTTGGTAGCTTTCCTTCTTTCTCAATTTTTTGAAAGAGTTTTAATAGTACCGGTGTTAGTTCCTCTTTCAAAGTTTGGTAGAATTCATTTGTGAAACCATCTGAACCTGGGCTCTTGTTTTTAGGGAGAGTTCTGATGACACCAAGGAGGACAAACACATGTCATTTGCAGCAAACTGGAAAGACTCATATTGGCAGAAATAAGTCAGAAAGAAAAATAGAAGTACAGGATGGTCTCACTTATATGATGGATATAGGAAAAAACAAACAAGAAAGAATGAAAACAACCAATGGGACTGAACCATGGAGCGAGAAAGGAGGAGGGGGAGAAGGTAGGGGAGGTGAAGAGCACAAAAGATCAGGATGGTTAACAAATGTTAGTGAAATGGGGAAAGCCCTGGGGTACACAATAATGGGGTAATGTAATATAAATATACATATATATGCAAAAAACCCCAAACATTTACCAGATATCTGAAGAGACCAAAGGGCCAAACAACGACCAACTGAACATCAACTTAACCAACCAACAAATCGTAGAAAAATGGGAGATGGAGTGACAGGAGGGGGGATATGTATGGGGGAGCAGGGATCAATTAATGCACAAATGTGACAAATCAATAAAATGAATTTCTCAAAAAAAAGAGACATATTCTGCTAATACAGTTCCACACCGAGCTCCTATACTCTCTCTTGTATTGTGTGTGGTACAGTTAATGGTGAAAACTGAATGATTCCATAATGATGTGAAGGATGCTTTTTGCTTCTTGGGATCAACTAACCAGTTACAGGCACCAGTAGCTGTACAGATACCGTATTAAGAAACATTCTCTGTAATCCAATCACAGTTTTCAAACAAGGAGTATATTCAGTAAACTTCCCCTGAAAAACTTTGAAATCTGCCCATTCCAAAGAGATCTCGCGGAATGGCAATGCTGGTCACCTCAGTGACATCAGCTCCATCGCAGTGCTGCTGAGTCAACTACTCTATTAAGGTATTTTTTCACTATTAGATACGCTTAAACCAAAAACATTCTCACTTTCTTTTGCTATCCCTGCCAATACCAAACACCAAAGTAACTTATGTGCTCTTAGTGAGAATGGTAGAAGCGACTATTGACTCTGTTAATGAACATTTTCACATTAACTTTATCACAAAAGGGGACAACTTCTTGTGCTACACTGAGGTATCATAAAATATAGCATTTAAAATGCAAAGATTAAAAAGCAAAAATTGAAAGATTAAAGCACTAGAGAAGTGCAAAATATCATTAAATTGTACTCACTTGAAAACTATTTTACCACTTTTTTTCTCCATCAAATTTTCATAGTATCTGGATTTTTTTTTCCATCTGCTAGAGAAAAGGTTGAGGGTGTGTGACTACTCCTTCAAAAGCACTATTGCTATACCTTCAGTTATAGTTGAAACTGCATAAAAAGAGTTAGAATTGCTGCTTCTTGATGATATGAAAAACATATTTTTTGAAATTTCTTTACTTTCCAAAAATTAAAAAAATAAGCACTATATAAGTAAAATATATAAAATAAAATGAAGCCATTCGATGTCATTGAAAATGAAAATCATTCTATAAAACAGGCTTGCTTTATATTTGATTACCACTGGGTGTCAGCAGTGTAAGCTCTAAAAGTTGTTTGGTAATTTATAAATTTATTTTGTGCTAATATCTGATTTAATATTATTGGTGATTTGGTGGTGGGGCACTATGTTGCTAGTAAGCAATGTTGCCTCAATTGAAAAATTAAATTTACAGGTATAAATGAATAAAACAAAAAAATAAAATACTATGCTTTTTATAGTTTCTCAAAAATATGTTTTCATTTGTATTTTTTATTATTGACCCAATCCTTAGCTATATATTAATAACAATTTTATTCCCTAGTTGAAATGGTTTGTACTCACCACAATATTCACAACACACTAAATGACATTTCCTTGTAATTTGATAACTTAAGAAATCGAAGACCCTAAAAGGTATATAAAATGTTACCAAGGTGTTTGTTAGCTTACAGTTTTGTGTCTTTGCATGTATGGCATGTTTTGTAGATTCAAACCTTTTAACTACTAGATGAAGCGGGATCACTCAGAAAACACAGTAGAGAATTTAATCATTGATTCAATTCTGTAGTCACAACCATGGCATACATTTGCTGGATGCTTACTGTGTGTTAGGATTATTTGCGACATGGAGATGAAGTAGTGAGCAAGATAGTTATCATCCCTTTCTTAAACTATTGAGAGTCTAGTTGGGAAAATGAGTAAGCAAAATATAATTAAGGCAATGTTACATGGTGATCTATATTCTGGAATGTGAGGTTGTAAGCCAGAGACTTAAGTGCTCTGGCTCTGCAGTCTGATGGTCTGGTTGGATTTCTACCGCTGGTTTTAACATCTGTGTGAGCTGAGCAAATATATTTATTGTCTTTCAGCCTTAATTTCCTTATATATATGACAATAATAATAGTACCTATCTCATAAGATTGCTTTGAAAAATGAAGTGGAAGGGTCCATTTAAGCAGTGGATATAAAACACTCAGTATATGTTAAAGAAAGTTATTAATGCATCCAAGGATTGCTGGGTGTGGGGGGGGCAATAAGGAAAGATATAGGTGTGAGAGGAACTAGTTATACAGTTGCAATGTCCTTTCAAATTTGACAGGATTTACAAAGTAAGCATGCATTTTGAGAACTTAAAATTGTTTTGTATGATGGCAAAGAACATGTGCATGTGGTCATGGAAATAAATGACATAAGAAAAATAGTTGTTAGTTTGAACTTGTTTATTAGACTTCTCACTGAGAGTAGTGAATAGTTGGATATAGGTCTAGAATGCAGTAGAAAGATTGAGATTGAAGACTTGGGACTCAGCATATAAGTGATATTTGAAATCATGAAGAAGATGGTGGATGGGAAACCACCGAGAGAACTTTAGCTCTGGAATTGTTATTGGGTAAGAGAGAGGCTTTCCACTTTGAAACTTAATAGCCATCTGCCAGCTTCTCCCAGGCAGATTCTAATCCTAAACCTCTGGCAGGTGAATGCCTTCACAAATCAGTCATCTTTGTTATGTAGATTCTAGCTGCTGCTTTTCTCAGCTTCCTGCCGCAGAGACTGCAGGAGAAAAAAAATTCAGAAACTGCAGTTTACAACAATTTACCCTTTGCAGCTCCTGCAGCCTAAAAACATCCAATATTGCGGTTCTTCCCACCATCCCCAGTCCTATTATATTTTTAAAGCCAGAACAATACTGTTAACAATGCAGACTAATTTATTACCAGTGATTACCTAATTGCTATACAGAAAAGAAACATATAAGTAAACCCTGATTACCCCAACATTGTCCAAAACCCTGAGTCTTTTAATCCCTGTTTCACCTCACCAAATGTCCCATCAAAGTTCATCAGTACCATGTGCTTCAAAATGCTGGCGTCCTTCTTTGGAGTCTTCCCGTTTTTCCAAGCAGGCACTTGGAGGCGTCCTGCTGTCTTCTCCTTGCTGTCTTCCTCCAGGTTTTAGAAAGGAGCTCCATAGCACAGAAACCAGCAAAACTTACTTTCTTTTCAAGCCTAGCTCACGTGGCCTCTCAAGAAGCATTAGAGTCAAACTAAATAAGACAAGCTCCAACACGGAGTTCAAATCTTCAACGTCTTTAGCTTTCAGCAGGCACAGTCAGCTTATGCTTACTAAAAGCCATGAGTTTACCAGCCTAGGCCAAAGGCTCCAGGCCTCAGGCCCCTCGGCCCTCATGGTCTGGCCTCCACCTTTCCTCCCCAAATGGCTGAATTCCTTCCTTTGTCTTCATGCCTCTCTTTATACCTTTTTCTTTTTTTTTTGCCAAGTCTTCCCACCAAGGGGACTCCTGGGGGAGAAGTTCTTTCAGGTAGGTATGCAAATCAAGTACCAACCAGCTCTCTGTGAAATTTTCGAGTCTATTGTCATATCAAATGCATATATCAACAGTATCAACGGCACCCGGGGGCGGGGGTAGGCACCCTGTATCAGAATGTCATGATTACTCTTCTAAAAATGTCAATGTGATAATAATGTGGTACATATATTTAGGATAGTTGGTGGAGGTACTGGTCTGACACTGAAGGTAAAAAGGCAATAGAAGTTGTTAGGAATATGAGATTTTCATTTGAAAAGCAAACTAGCATGATTTATCATCATAATAAAGCATTATATTATAAAAATAAAATGAGTATACTCGTGTAAATAATCTTACAAAATGCATGCAATCATTTAAATGATATTTGTTTAAAAACCATCAGTATCAGGCATAATATACTGCTATAACATAAAGATTATTTTTGATATGTTGTAATTATTTTTCCTTTCTTTGTATTAATCTCACTCTTGCTAGAGCAGTGCAACACATCCAGAAAATTTAAGATGATGACAACAAAAATTCAATGATGTAATGAATTAATATATTTCTAATATTCTCAATAGATTTAGATTTAGCCTGTAATGTGGCATTTTTTAGAACTAAGTTGAAGCAGCAATTTTCATATTAAAATTCTGGCTTTGTTGATAAGGAGTATGTTCTATCCCTGCTTTTACTTTGCTCCAGCTATTCATCTCAAAGATTTAGTTTTTAAATAGAAGACTTTTGAATAGGGGTCAGGGATTTGAGGGAGGGTGTTGGAGACACTCATGACAGAGGAAAATGTCATGGTAACTAAAGATTGAACTTCTAATGTGAGAAATGTCGAGATGAAGTTGAAGTTGCTATTTTCATGAGACATGGTAAAGTTTTATCTCTATGTTGATGTTTTTATAAAAAGGTGAAACTTGATGCAATGGAAACCAGGTATAAAACTGCAACAGATATTTGAGATGAATTTGTTTACCAAGAAAGAAATGCCTTGCCATTTTATATTTGATCGATAGACTGTAGGTAACCAAAAATTTTTATCACTCTATCATATGGAACATAAATATGTGCTTCACATGTTTGTATGTAATTAAGGTCTGATGATTTCTGTCTGGAAGCCAGGTATGTTGGCCAAGTTATCAAGATGGCTTGTGAAGTGGAATGTTGCATAGTAGTTTAGAAAATGTAACTATACCAGTTTTCAATTATTTTCCAGTCCAGATGTGTTGATGTTGTTTGAGTTGTATATCTAACAGGTTATGTAGATTGTTATCACCTCTGATTTTCACAGTAAATTAAGCATGCTATGATTTGCTTAGGTAGTTTTATTTTTGTGCAAGTTTGAAAAGGGCAAACAAGTCACTAAAAACTCATATTAAATATGTCATTTTTTCAAAGACCCTTTTCAACCAAGTTACCTACAGGATTGGTCTACAATATATTCTGCATAAAGTCCGCTTCTATAACTCATCATAGCTTTGTCCTCTTTTTTTTTTAAACTCTTTTATTTTTGTTGTTGTTTTTTAATGTATATATTGTATATAAACCTATATATATATATATATAACATTATTGTCTACCCCTGAGGTTTTCCCACCACCCCACCACCAATGAACCATCATAGTTCTTTCATTATATTCTTTTATCTTCACTTCTGACTTTACTTCCTATTTTACCATGCAAATTGCTGGATGCTCTCTCTCTCTCTCTCTCTCTCTCTCTCTCTCTCTCTCTTTCTCTCTCTCTCTCTCTCCTCCTCATTGAGATAATGTTGGCTTACACTTTTGTTGATATTCTGGAAGTATAATTTGTCCTTCAGGTGTAGTTACCTTAGAATACTCACCACAAAAGCACCCAGAGTCCCCAGCTTATTCTCACCCTTCCCCAGCCCCTTTTGAGTAGGTTGTAAAGCTTGTTTTTGTCTGACCCCAAGTGTGAGTTTTCAAGCTTATCTTTTTCTATTTATTTTTTCTATTCCATGTATAAATGTAACCATTTGCATTTGCCTTTCTACTTCTGACTTATATCACTTAGCATACCCCATACATACAGCTCCATCCACTTTGCAATTCTTCACATATTGGAGACTATGACTTCTGTCCTTGGGTTACATATACTTATGCTGTTTCCAAATACTTTATCCTCTAATTATACCATAAACATCTTTGTGAGAACACAGACACTCAAACTCAAAGGTCCCCAAATGTGTCTGCACCTATTCATTTTAAGGGACCCTTTACAGGACCAATACTTCAACATAAAACACTCAGAAAATGCAATAAGAAATACATGCATTAGCTATTTACTTATACCTTTAGGAAACACACTTGGAAATGGCTGTTAAATAGTTAAATAAATATGGAGCTTAAGTAGGTTGAATGAAAAGAATACTGAGAAAAATTTTGAATCATGATGACCTTGATAATTATAGAGAAATAAATTAATTTTCTTTTCTTTATAGATCTAGATTTTCTTGTCTTTAAACATTGATATTTTCGCAGGAACATGGGTGTATGTGTTTATGTGGGTGGTGTGATTTAAAAGCGACTCACTGAAGATTAAAAGTAAAGATATCCTTCTGCAACTCACACCACCTGGCAAACTTGTAGAGACTGGACAGTCAGTCTAGAACTTTCGGTGACATTGGACAGTGAATGGCAAAGTTGAATCAGCCTTGAGCTCCATAGTATTTATTTTAATGCATGGTAGAAAGAATATACTTCTGCAAAGGGAAAAAAAATATTTAAAGTTAAACTGACCCGTGTGGATTAGGTATAGAGCCTCTCACAGCAGTTTGAGAGATTGCCTAATAGAAACCCTTAGAAAACGGTATATAAAATGATCTTGGGAACTGAGACAACTTCTGAAGAAGCCCTAAGGGAAAGGTGGAAATTTTTGGATGCTTTTCCTTTGGACTATGGGATAGCTGTGTCTGACATACTTATTTACAATTCTTTCTCTTGACTTTTAGATGTTTTCAAACTTTAAATCATTATGATAAAATTTGAAAAGGCAAAAACAAAAGAATCTTAGCATGCACTTTGGGATATTCACTCAATATAACTTATTAACATATTTCTTTCCAACAGTCAATTCTAATGCTACAGATTCAATGATGTAAATATGTTTCATTATGCTATTATCTGAAAATGATTTAGCATGTTAAATATATTGTTTAAAAATGAATTTGGAAATTTTATGATTAAAGTACTTAAATTCCAAATATTTTGGGAATTTATTCCCAGATATTCTTTCACTAAAGATAATAAATTTAGTTCTATGATGATCAGAGAATATACTTTATAGTATTTCAATCTCTAAAAATCATGTTTGGATTTATTTTATGACTGATTCTGTGGTCTATTTTACCGAAAATTCTGTATACAATTGAAAGCAGTGTATCTTAATGTGCTTATCTGAACTTTATATAAATGTCATGTAAGTCAATTTGGTTGCTACTGTTGTTTAAATATATATATATATACCTGCTAATTTTTTTCCTTTTTATTATAGTAATCACAGAGATGAAAATATTGCACTCTTCAAGTGTAAGTATATTAGTCTAGTTTTCTTTTCAGTTCTGTCTGTTTTTGTTTTATGTGTTTTTAAGCTCTGTTGTAAGTTGCATATATATTTAATGTTGTATCTAATGGAAAACTGACTATAACTGTACAAATAGTCACCTTTATATTTGGAATTCCCTTTTTGATGTTTCTTTTATATTAGTATGTTTTTCAGCCTTATTATGATTATTCTTTTCATAACATTTTTTGCACTTTATAGACCACCTGTATCTTTATAATCACAACATACAGTGGATCACTTTTTAAAATTAAATGATTTTTAAATGAGAGTGCTCCTATGTTTGTTTGAATCTGCCAAATTTTTACTTGCTTTTCATTTTTCCATCTATTCACTTTTCAATTTCTTTTGCATTAGCTGCTTTTTATAATTATTATTTCTTTCAGACGTTGATTATTTTTTATCCCAGTAGCATGTATTTACATCAGTTTGAGTTATTAGAAGTGTAGGATCTCTCCCTTCAGGTGTTGTTACTATACCATATCTACCAATACATCCATAGTCTTCCACCATAGGCCATTGTGCCCTCTCTACATTTTCTGTTCACCCTTCCCACTTCCTCTCTCCTTCTGGTAGTTCTAGTGTCATATTTCTAGGGTTAGTTCTTTAGTGTGGCTTTATCGGAACATTTTAGGTTTTATTTCTCCATGTCCCACATATAAATGACACCATCCAGTATTTGTTGTTATTTTTTCCTTCCTTCAGGCTTATTTCATTTAGCATAATCCCCTCCAACTCCACCCATGTTTGGCAAAGAGTTTGGCAAATGGCAAGAGTTTACTTTTTTGGCAGCTGAGTAGTATTCAGTTATGTATATATACCATATATCATCCTGATCCACTCATCCATATTTGAGCACTTATGCTGTTTCCATAACTTGGCTAATGAAAATAATTCTGCAATGAACATAATAGTGCAAGTTTCCTTTTACATTAGTGCTCTTTTATAATTATTTTTAATCTTTTTTATTCCAGAAATTTAAGGAAACTTCAGTCCAATCATTAGGTGACAACTAAGTTAACTAAACTGATAGTGTAATGATAACAGATAACAAAGAACATAGATTTATACAGAATTTGTACAAGAAAATAAATAAACAAGGCAACAGTAAGAGCAAAAACAACAAACTATTGTAGGAGAGAATATGATTTCCAGATTTATTGCCTTATAGTATTAAAAATGTTCAGTGTTTATAAAAATAATGACAAGACACATGCAGAAACAAGAAGATATGATCCATACAAAGGATACAGGAAACATGCAAAACAAACAGTTCCAGAAGAAATGAAAGCATTGGATTTACTTGGCAAAGACTTTAAATCAGTTTTTAAAATATTAACAAATAATTCAAGAAAACTATGTCTAAAGAACTATAGGACAGTATGAAGATAATGTTTCACCAATAAATAAAATATATTACCCCCCCAAAAAAATTCTGGATTTGAATACTCAGAAATTCTCATCTAAGCACATCTTGCATGAGTTGTTGAAAACCAGACGGTTGAAACTTGAAATTGTGAAGGAAGAAATAATTCATCACAAACAAGAGTTCCTTAATAAGATTTCAGAAATGTGAAGGCTTGCAAGAAGTCAGATGACATAATCAGAACGCTGAAAGGAAAAAATACTCATGATTGGTCTTCAAAAACGAAGTTAAGGTACTTCTACATAAAGAAAAAAATGAAAGCTAATCCCCTGATTACTTTATCTACAGGAAATAAGTGTCATTGGAACAGAAATGAGAAAACACTAGACAATGACAAAAATCTCTATGAAGAAATAGAAACATAAAAGGTAACATAGTAGCTAATATAAAAGTATAATTTTGTTTTTATTTGTAATTTTTTTCACCTATTTTATTTAAGAGACGATCACTTCAAGCAATACTTATAAAACCTTGTTTTGGGGCATACCATTTCTATAAATGTAGCTTACATGGCAGTAACAGCAAAAGGGAGGGAACCAAACTAAGTCACAAAGGAGAAACAATTCATACACTATTGAAAATAAAATGCTGTTAACCTGAACTAAATTGCCATAAACGGGGATGTTGATTGTAGTCTCCATGGTCACCACTAGGAAAATAAATAAAATATACTCTAAGAAAAGACAAGGGAATTAAAGTTATGCTGTAAAAATTATTTTACATGAAAAAGGCAGCAGTAGAGGAATAAAGAAGAAAATGACATGGTAATTTGGCACACACATACACATGCATGTTAATGCATACACACACTTATAACCTACCATATCAGCAATTCAAATTCATTGCAAGTGGATTAAGCCTTCCAACTAAATGGCTGAGAATGGTAGGTTAAAAATATGTATGATCATGTAAATTGTTTATCCATTCATCTGTCATAGGACTCTTAGATTTGTTACAACACTAAGCAATTGTGGACAATGCTGCTATATACAGATATAGGCATACATAAATCTTTTCATATTAGGGTTGTCATATTTTAAGGATAACTATATAGTAGAGGTTAAAAAATATGATCCAACTCATGTTGTCTTCAGGAAACATGCTCCAGTTTTATATGGCACAAATAAGCCAATAGTAACAGAATTGCAAAAGGTAATCTATGTAAGTGGTAATTAAGTGAAAATTAGAGTATTAATATCAATCAAAATATTTATACTGGGTGCATAAGTGTCCACTTCAAATCTGTGTCCATTTGAAATGTGTGGATATGACTCTACCTGGAAATAATGTCTTTGCAGATGTGATCAAGTTATGATAGGATTATACTGGATTAGATTGTACCTTACTCAGTGGCTGGCATTCTTTCTAAGTAGAGGGAAAGTGGAGAGAAATACAGACAAAATGTCTGCAGTAACAGAAGGAGAGTGGAATGATACATATAAAACTTAAGGTAATTGAAGACTGCAGTAATCGCTAGAAGCTAAGAACAGAAAAATGGTGCAGCTCACCTTTGCTTTGAAACTTCTAGTTTCTAGAACTGTGACAGAATATATTTCATTGTTTCAAGCCACTCAGTTTGTGGTGATTTGTTTTGACAATCCTAGAATACAAATACAGAATTTAAGATAAAAATTGTTACCAGAGAACAAAGTAGGGCACTTTATAATAACACAAGGATCAATCCACCCCCAAATTATAACAATTATAAAAATAAATATGTGTACAACAAGGGAGTCACAAGATACACAGAATGTGAACTAACACAATTGAAGAAATAGATAATACAACAATAGTGGTTGGACATGAATAACTCGTTTTCAATAGTGGATAGAAAGAACAACTAGATGGATAATCAAAAGGAAATAGAAAACTTGAAAACAACATTACAAATCAACTAGAAAAAACAAACATATAAAATGCTCTACCCGATAGGAGAATAAGTAAAATTGTTCTCAGTTAATGCACTATTCCATCTTAATATAATTATATTAATAATACAATATAAAACAGAAAACATGATCATCTCAATAGATTAAAAAAGTAGTTGTCAACCCATCACCTATCCATGACATAGATATTCAAGCAACTAGGCATACAAGAAAAGGTCCTTAAATTGTTAAAAAGCATTTATAAAAATCTCAAAGCTAATCTCATACTTAGTAGTGAAAAATGAGTATTTTCTCTCTTTAAAGTCAGAAAGAAGGGTTACCTGCTCTCACCAATTGATTGAGGTAATTTTAATCACTCATGAAACTATATTTTACACTCACCCAGAACTTGATATATGTGCAAGCATTAATTGATATGTCAACAGTTTATGTTCATCTCCATGTTTTACCTGAAAGCCTGAAGCAATGATATTACTGTTTGTCCTCTTATCTTAGGTCCCTCATATAACCTGAAATCCTGTTGCTTGTATCTTAACAAGTAGTATTTTACATACGAGGTCACTAAATTCAAATATTCTATCTTATTCAGGAGATCAAATAATCTTATGAACTCAATTATGCATATATTACATGTATACATATGTATGCATCTACATAAAATGCTTGAATATATTTGTAATAAGATTTAAATCTTAAGATGATTATTCCCCAATTTTGATTGTTAGAAACATAAGGAGAGTTTTTTGAAATACATATCCTTGTGTCCCATTCAGTCCCAGTGAATGATTTTAGACTGAGTGATTTAGAAGGGACCTTATATTAAATTTTATTTAGTTATTTGTTTGTTTAATTAAGATCCCCTGGTATTTATTATGCCACTAGTCCAGTACAGGCTTGTAGTAGGCGTTTGAATCTCCTTGCTTTGGAAAACTGCAATTGTTTCATTGTTGATATCTAAATAGCTAGGTGTGGCCTACTTATATTGACATAAGATTCTTGTTGGATGAAAAATACTTCCTTCAGCACCTATGAGCTGAAATTTCAACACTGTCTCCATAATGGATCATCTGTCAAGTTAACAAAGATAATTTAGTCTTCTATATAACAGCAGAAAGATGTATGAAATTCAACTTCTGTGTCATGGTGACCTGTGTAAGCAGACAGGAAAGCTTTTTCTGTCATTCAACAGTAGTTTGAAATGGTAGATAATGTTATAGAAAAATCTTTTCTTATATAGTAAGCAGTAAACTATAGCACAGAATCAAGAAAATAAAATACTGTCCAGGCAAGTTCCTAACCAACTTAATACCAGTAAACACTGATGGTCTGTCAATCCAAACTATTCTCCAGACAAAACAAGGAGTACAACAAACAACTTTGGCAAGTACAAGATTATAAGATATGTCTATCTACATACACCAGGGGAGGGATGAGCACAAGAACTATGGTGATGGTTCATGAGAGTTATTGTTGTGGGAGAACTACTGAGACTACACCTTAGGAGAGAAACTATACAATTACTATAAAAAATAAACAACAATATCACAAAATAAGTAAATAACTAAAAATTAAGCCTATCTAAACCACAGGCCAAGGGTCACATAATCCCCAAGGCAGTCATAATCATTTCCTTTTTGGAGGTGATATGAGTTTATTTTGGGGAATATAATTTGAACACTAGAGTAATATCCCACAGTATCTATCTAAAATATCAGTTCTTTCTCTGGTATATTATACTACAATTGTTTCTCTTTCATTTTCTTTCCCCCTTTCTTCTTTTCTCAGTCATTATTTTCACATTAAACATACTGTTACAAACAAAATTAAAAAAATTTAGAGACCTACTATACATAGTTCTCATACATGGTTCTCATGTCATAATCTTAGAAATAATACCTCTTGAGTATTTTTGGTAGATAATACCTTTTCTGAAAAAAGGAAATTTAATTCTTTTGTTTCGAGTGGTATTTTGCTAAATGTTTTTTTTCTGTTTATTGAAGTAATATTGTTGTTTTTACCCTTTGATACAGGAATTATGTTTATAGATTAAATAACATTAAATCAACATTTATCCCAGTTTTTCTGAGATAAAGCAAATTGATAATGATATATTAATTTTCTGCCAGATTAATTTCATCACTATTTTGACTATTTTGACAAAATTTTGAAATTTTGAACATATCTTCATGAACCTACAATTTCATTTTCTTATTCTTTGTCTGACTTTCATGCACATTTATACTGACCATATCAAATAAATAGGAATTATTTTAAATAAACAGAAAACCTCTTTTCATTCTAACAGAGAGATTAAATAAGCTTGTATAAGAGTTATTCTTTGACTATTTGGTAGAATTCACCTGAAAACCTTTTTTCTTTATGTAAAACTATTCAACTGCTTATATAATTCCTTTCATGGGTATAAGAATGTTAAATTTTTTCAAGTCAAATTGTATAGCCTGTATTTTTCTAATTTCCTTGTATATTACTCAAGGTACTACCACTGTTATTTATAATATGCATTATTAATTCATTTCTGCATGTGTAGTAATATCACCCTTTTAATTTTCAACATTGTATCTTCTCTCATTATTGTTAGTAGTCCTATTAAAATGTGTTTAAGTTTATTAATCTGTTCAAGGATCTGATTTTTAGTTTTGATAATCTTTAATATGGCTTTGTTTTTTATTTCATTGAGACAGTGGAAAACAGAAAAGGTAGATTTTTTGAAATGCATTGCCAAGAGAAGCAGATTTAAGACTCTCTTTTATATTATTTTCATGGTTTCTAACTTGGGGCATCAGTTTGCACCTCTTATCTGCTGAGATGTCTGGTGTCAGGTTCTGGTCTTTGCCACAGAAACATGTCCTGGCCTCTACCTCTGCATTCCTGGGACTGTACTAGTTTTTCTGATCTTGGTGGTCTGTCTTATAGCCTTGTCTCCAAGGCATCCTTATTGAAACCCTTATCTATTTAAGCTTCCCAAGGTTATGATAATGATATTCCCTTATCTATTTAACACTCCTGCTGGGCCAGGAGTGGGGGCTTAATTTTTAATTTTATTAAATGGTATCTTGACAGTTTGTGTGATATTAATTCCCTTCTATTTTAGACATTTTTCAATGCTTAGTACATGATTCATTTTATCAATATATTTTGTGTTATTGAGAAGCTATACATTCTAATTGTTGGGTGTTAGACTTATGGAAAAACAACTTTCCCCATCTAGCTGAGAAGGGGATGGAGGGAAAGCAGAACCATTGAAACTGGTTAAATCCTGTCTCGCTGACAATTTTTTCCCCAATCAGATCCTACCTAGGTACCATGCAATTGGTCTGAGCTTTATGGTAACCAACACAAGGAGAGGATCATTGGGCTGGTCAAAATTGGGTGCCCAGTTCCTTTGTGTTTGCCAACGGAAACAGGGCTATGAGGGTACAATTGCCATCCACGGACACTGCCAGGAGAGGCCACTGTCATTTTCCTATGCACACACAATTTCAAGAACACTCAGGATCAGAAAACAACAACAATGGGATGTATTTAACAAAGAGGGAATACAAAGACTTTCTAGGCCAAGTCTTGCTGTCTCACCCTAAACAATGCTCAGAAGTATTCAGATGACCCACACAAAGGCCATTCATCCAAAATGGTATTGTTCTTTCATTAAGGACCTGGAGCGTGGCAGTTGACATAGCAGGACAGGATCCAATTTGTGCTGGCACCCACCTTGATACTTCCTGATTGGACCATTTAACCTTGAACCCTCAAGAGAAGGGCTGTCCATAGGCAGGAAATTTTGACTTGGGCAGGTAAAACTCCATGTTTTACCTAATGACGCCCACTGCTTAGGTGGCAGTTAGGAAAAACACGAGTCTTACCCTACAGTCTGTACTGCAGGACACCAGTATCATAACCTCTTAGGTTCTCTTTGTTGGTCTACAAAACAAAGTAACAAAATAAACTCAGGATGACAAGAAATAGGAATTAATATATATTTTTAAAATTTTCATGCACAGGGCATCACATAGGGATGTGAATACTCAAAAGAGCAGTGAGATTGAAGAGTTTATGTGCCCCCTTATTAGAGGAAAAAGAAGATGGGGGAAAGTCACGTAAGGGAAAGCATTGGTCCTTAAGAAGAACATTTCTGACAAAGTACATACTTTATGGGTGTGATGGTGAATTCTCTCTCTGGTAACAAATATTCCCTTGGTTGATTAAGCTCCCAGGGAGAGAATTTATGAAAACTGAATATTTTTAGGAAGAGATGTTTTTTAAACAGAGAAAGTGAGTTCAGAGAAAGACTTCTTTTTTCCATATCCTCAAATAATTGCATTTCCTTAGCTCACTTTCTTTAGGTCTTGTAATTAGAAAATTAAATTTGTCTTTCTGTTGTTCATCTGCTTTACTTTAACTTTTAGATTTTCATTTTACTACTTTTATTATATTAGCTAAAGACTCCCAAAGGGATGAAAGGAAAAATCTTCCACTGCCTACATATGCTCTTTTCAAACTTAGTTACCATTATAATCACTTGGGGAACTTTTAAACATACTAATGCTAGGATTTAAGTTCTAGAAATTTGAATTTAATTATTCTGGGTTGGAGGCTGGATATCAGTATTTCAGTACATTTAGAAGCTAACCACATGTTGCAAAGCATACTATTTAAGTAAAAACAGTTTTTTAAAATTCATGATAGCACTGACAACAAAACATGAGATAATCCCAAAGACCCAAAACAAAGAAGCTAGAAACCAGAGCACTAGGTTAAAGTGGAACCTATGGCTTCCCTGGAAGCGTTTTCTCATTACTGTAAAGTTGAGGCCTGTTAAGTGATGAACTGCCTAGGAGATTTAGAATGATACATTTTTCCAACACAAGGTAGGGAGACAAGATTTAAAATTTGCTAACCAAAATGCACAGTTAGTGCATGCAAGTTGTTAGCCAAAATTATAATAGCATTTGTTAAAGATAAAGATTACTTTATCCAAGGAGAGACTTTTAAGAGCCACTATAATGGCTCTAAATAATAACGAATATTATTTAGATAATATTAATTTTTAGTTATTAGATATTAGATATCAACTAATTTTATAATAATTCTAAATAATTAATTTTAGAGACACTATAATGGGTCTTGTAGTGGGGAGAGAGTCAGGGCTCAATCAGCATGGCAGGTGGGAATTGATAGCAAAGAAGGGAGGTCAGTGAATGGGAAATTACTAGGAAGACTCATCAAGGGTAAGAGGGTAATTCAGCCTAAACAGAACAAAAAAGATTCTCATTGGAGACAGCTGAGGTGCTCAGATATTACGTGGGAGATAGTGGAATATGAATAAAATCACTAGATATCGAGGATCTTCTATGGCAGGTAGGAAATTCTAACTTAACAGATTTCTCAAAATTCTTGCCTAAAATTGCAGATTGCAGAGAAGACAGAGGTCCAAAAGATGACCTTTACTTGCAAAAAAAATTCATGGAAGCCTGAGTAGAATTTGGTCAAAGAGAGAAATTTTGTTAATGTGTACACACACACACACACACACACACAAACACACAAACACAGAGAAACATATGCAAATCCACTTGGAACAGTTACATTAATATCTAGCAAAATATACTTTAAAATACTGTATCTGTAGAGATACAGAGCATTAGTACAAAATGATAAAATGTTCAGTTGATTCTAAACAATAATTCTAAATATTATGAATCAATTAAAATTGACAAAAATGTAAGAAAATTGATGTCAGCACAGAGAAAAGCAGGAATTATAGATGAAAATGATGAATTAAAAATGAGACATGATAAGGGGATACAGAATATCTAACATGTTTATCATAAGAATATTAGAAGTATAAGAAGAATTACATCATTCAGAAAGAGTAGAAAGGGAATAATTTCCCCTTAGTAGAAAGAATTTTCAGATTGTAAAGCTTACATGTAGTAGACAAAATTTATGAAAATAGAGCTACATATATATATAGTATTTAATTTTAAGGATGAAGTAAAAACTGCAAGCATTCAGAGTCACATATCAGAAAATAATGTTGCCAATAAAGGTAAAATAAAAATAATATAATATTGATGACCTTAACAAAATTGTGATAACAGATATTTAGGTTTGAGAATAAAATACTTTGAACCAAGGGTTCTATATCTGACTAGGCAAAAACTCAGAAAACATATTGATAGTAACATTTCCTGCAAAACATTGTTGAAAATTTAGAAAATTGATAATGAAACTAAACCAAGAGTTGAAACAGGACAAGATGCTAAAATAATGCCATTAATGAGTGGCAAAAGTGAATTTTTAAAGTAATGAATAATGAACATAAGGTTATTAAATTAACATAAATGTTAAAGATCTTTGACACAAAATCTAATCAATGCAGCTCTAAGCAACCATATTATTAGACTAATAACATGATATCAAAGTCCCTGAGATCATTATGGAAAACTAATTGGGGAGCAAATATAAGGGAAGCACTGAAAGTATGATCCATATCACATGTTACATGTGGGAGAGTGTGATATATGATTTAGAATAAATATATATTTTTGTCATTTAGATGACCAAGATATATTTCTTATGTACGCTTGGTCTTCACCCACAGATTCTGTCTCACAGTTGCCCCCAAATCCTTGGACTTTTCCAAATGTCCAGTGTGTTAATGGCCCCTTGTGTCCTGATAATGAAAGTAACTATTGAAAAACACCTAAAAATGGTGTTTAATTACCAGAGAAACACGAATACAGTGTGGAAATTTTAGTCCCTTGCTCCCTGATTTCTTGAGAGGAGTGAGGGGTTAGAAGTGGAATTCATTTGCCAATGAACAATTAGATAATCAAGCACGCTTAAGTGATAAAACTTCCATAAAATCCCAAAAAGGTGGCTTAAGAGAGCTTTTAGGTTGGTGAACACATGCTGATTGGAGGAGAATTTGACACCTTAGCTCTGTGTTTCTCTTCAATAGTCATTGATTTACATTCTTTAATTTTCTAATATATTGGTGATCCAATGGGTCAATGTGTTTCCAATGTTCTGTGAGCAGTTTTAGCAAGCTAGAAGAGGGATTTATCAGAACTTTGATTTTTAAAAAAATATTTATATATAAATTTCATATCTTTGTAATTCCAGTGATTCACTCCCTCCCACTCTCCCTGACCATTCCCACCCTCCCCCCCCACCACCCCGAGTGTGTACTTCAGTATGATTGTTAACTTGTTTTGACTTTTCCTCATGGCTTTTGTTTATTTTTTCCTATATCCCATATAGTAGTGAAACCATTTGGTTTCTGTCTTTTTCTTTTTGACTTGTTTCTGCTAATATGATTTCTTCTAAGTACATCCATGTTACCATAAAATCATCAAATTTATCATTTTTAATTGATGAGTAATATTCCATTGTGTATATATTCCACATCTTTTTCATCCAGTCATCTGTTTTGGGACATTTGGGTTGCTTCCAAGTCCTTGCAATTATAAATTGTGCTGCAGTAAACATCCGAGCACAGGTGTCCCTTTGTACCCACATTGAGGTCTCTTTTGGGTAGAGTCCCAAGAGAGCAATTGCTGGGTCAAATGGTAGTTCCATTTTCATTAATTTGAGGGTCCTCCACACAGCATTCCATAGCAGTTCGACCGGTTTAAATTCCCACCAGCAGTGTAAGAGTGTTCCTTTTTCTCAACATCCCCACCAGCACTTGTTGCCTGTTTTTTGGATGTCGGCCATTCTTACTGGTGTAAGGTGGTATCTCATTCTGGTTTTGATTTGCATTTACCTGATTGCTAGTGACGCTGAGCAACTTTTCATGTGCCTGTTGGCCATTTGTATTTCCTCTTTGGAGAAGTATCTTTTTAGTTCATCTCTCCATTTTTTGATTGGCCTTCTTGTTTTGTTTTTTGTTTAGTTGTGTGAGTTCCTTGTGAATCTTCATTATTAAACCCTTATTACTATTGTGGAGGGCAAAATTTTTTTCCCATTTGATTGGGCTTGTTTTTATTTTTTTTTGTTGTCTCTTTTGCTGAACAGAAGCTTATTAGTTTGATGTAGTCCCATTTATTTATGTTTTCCTTCTTTTTTTTTTGCCATCTGTAGATGTGTCCAGGAAGGGATTTCTGAATTGTGATTCATGGAGGGTTTTGCCCAAGTTTTCCTTTATGTATGTTATGGTTTCAGGCCTGACATCTAAGTCTTTTATCCATATTGAATTGATTTTTGTACATGGAGTGAGAGAGTTGTCTTGGTTCATTTTTTTTTTTTTTGCATGTCTTAGTCCAATTTTCCCAGCACCATTGTTTGAAGAGGCTATATTTGTTCCAATGTAAATTTTTCACTCCTTTGTCAAAAATTAGTTGACTATATATGTGTAGTTTTATTTCCGGGCACTCAGTTTTGTTCCATTGGTCTGATTGTCTGTTTTTGTACCAGTACCAAGTTGTTTTAATATAATGGCTTTGTAGTATAGTTTGAAGTTTGGAATTGTAATACTTCCATTCTCTTTTTCCCTGGTCATAAGCTTTTTGATATTCGAGGTCTTTTGGTATTGCATTCAATCTGTAGATTGCTTTTGGTAGGATGGACATTTTGATGATGCTAATTCTTCCAATCCATGAGCATGAAATGTCTTTCCATTTCCTTATGTCGTCTTCTATCTCTTTTAGCAGCATTTAAAATTTTTCTTTGCATAGTTCTTTCACATGTTTTGTTAGGTTTATTTCCAGGTATTTAATTTTTTTTTTTTTTTGGTGTGATGGTAAAAGAGATGGTTTTTCTGACTTCTTCTTCTTCTATTTGGCTTTTTGTGTATAGGAAAGCTACCAACTTCTGTGTGATTTTGTATCCAGCTACGTTACTGAACTGGTTTATTTTTTATTTCAAGTAGTTTTTCTGTGGATTTTTTTTTTGGTTATCTATATAGAGAATCATGTCATCAGCATATAATGATAGCTTCAGTTCCTATTTTTCCTACTTGAATCCATTTTGTCTTTCTCTTGTTTTATTGCCCTAGCTAGAATTTCCAGCACAATGTTAAATGGTATTGGGGAGAGTGGGCATCCTTGCCTGGTTCTAGAGGTTAATTAGAATGATTTTAGTTTTTCCCCATTTAGGATGATGTTTGCCATAGGTTTCTCATAGATGGCTTTTATTATGTTGAGGTATGTTTCCTTTTCAAGGACTTTTATCATGAATGGATGCTGGACTTTGTTGAATGCTTTCTCTGCATCTATTCATATGATTGTGGTTTTTGTTTTTCTCTTTGTTGATGTGGTGTATTATGTTAATTGATTTGTGAATGTTGAACCATCCTTATGCCCCTGGATAAATCCCATTTGTCATGGTGAATAATGCTTTTTATGCATTGTTGTATTTGATTTGCCAGGATTTTGTTTAAAATGTTTCATTCGTGTTCATTAGGTAAAAATTGGTCTGTAGTTTTCTTTCCTGGTGCTGTTCTTATTTGGTTTTAGTATGAGTGTAATGTTTGCTTCATAGAATGTGTTTGGCAGTTTTCCTTCTTTCTCATTTTTTTTGAAAAGTTTTAGTAGTGCAGGCGTTATTTCATCTTTGAATGTCTGGTAGAATTCATTTGTACAGCCATCAGGTCCTGGGCTCTTGTTCTTAGGCAGAGTTTTGATGAATGCTTCAATTTTGCTGCTTGTGATTGGTTTATTTTAGTTCTCTATATCTTCTTTGTTCAATTTTGATAGTCATATCTTTCTAAGAATCTGTCCATCTCATCCAGGTTGTTGTATTTATTTCCATATAATTGTTCATAGTAATCTCTTATTGTCCTTTGCATTTCTTTTGTGTCTATTGTAATTTCTCCTCTTTCATTTGTGATTCTGTTTATTTGAATTTTCTCTCTTTCCTTTGTGAGCTTTGCAAGGGGTTTATCAATTTTATTTAGTTTTTCAAAGAACCAGCTTATGGTTTTGTTGATTTTCTGGATAGTCTTTTTGGTTTCTAGGTTATTTGTTTCTTCTTTTATTTTTGTTATTTCTTGTCTTCTGCTAGGTTTTGGATTTTTTTGTTGCACTTTTTCTAATTTTTCAAGTTGGTAGATTAGGTTATTTCTTTGGTTAGTTTCTTGGTTTTTGATATGGGCTTGTATTGCTATGAACCTTCCTCTTTGATATGCTTTTGCTGTGTCCCAGACATTTTGAAATGTCTTCTTCTTTGCTGTTTGCTTCAAAGTTTTAATTTCTTCTTTAATTTCTTCAATAGCCCTTTCTTTGTTTAGTAGCATATTGTTCAGTCTCCAAGTGTTTGATGCTCTTCTTGCTTTTTTTCATTGTTGATTTCTAGTTTGATACCTTTACGGTCAGGGAAAAAGTTGTTATTATTTTAATCTTTGTCTATTTATTCATGTTTGCCTTGTGGCCTAGTATGTGGTCAGTTTTAGAGAATGATCCATGTGCATTTGAGAAGATGTATTCTTTTCCTTGTGGGTGTAGTGTTCTGTAGATATCGAGTAAGTGCATTTTCTCTGGGTCTTCTTTTATAGCTTTTGTGTCTTTGTGTAGCTTTTGTTTTTCTGATTTGTCCTTTGCTGAGAAGGGGGTGTTAAAGTCTCCTACTATGTATGTGTTTTCAGCAATATTTGTTTTCTGTTCTCTTAGTAGCTGTCTTATGAATCATGGTGCACCCTCATTTGGTGAGTATATGGTTATAATTGTTATGTCTTTTTGACCGGGTGACCCTTGAACCATTAGGTAGTAACCTTCTTTATCTTTTGTCTTTTTTTATTTTGCAATCTGCTTTGTCTGCTATAAGGCTACTCCTGCTTTTTTTCGGGGGCCATTTGCCTGTAGAATTGTTTTCCATCCTTTTACCTTCAATCTATGCTTATCTTTTGAAATCAGATGTATTTCTTGGAGGCAGCAGAATATTGGGCTCTGTCTTTTAATCCAATCTGCAACTCGTGTCTTTTGATTGATGAGTTTAGCCCATTGACATTTAGAGCAATTATTGATGTTTGCAGTTTGAACATTGGATTCCTAGTCTTTTGGGGATCTGTTTTAATTTCTTTTTCTTTTTTTATTTGTTCTTTTTATTCTTCTATGGGTTTTGTTCTTAGGGCTTCTTGCAGCAGTTTTTGGAGTGGGGGTTTGATGGTAGCAAATTTCTGGAGCTTTGTTTTTCTGAGAAGGTTCTAATTTTTCCTTCATAAAGGAAGGACAGTTTTGTTGGGTAGAGTATTCTTGGTTGGCACTTTTTGTCTTGGAGTGTTTTGGAGATGTGGCCCTATTCTCACCTTTGCTTGGAGTGTCTTTTCTGAGAAATGTGAGGTCCGTCTAACAGATTTTCCTTTGTAAATTATCTGTTTCCTCTCTCTTGTTATTCTCCTAATTTTTTCTTTATCTTTGGCTCTTGAAAGTTTTACAATGATGTGTCTTGCTGTGTTTCTTCTTTCATTAAAGTAGTTTGGTGTCCTTTTTTGCTTCCTGTGTGTTTATTTTCATTTCTTTCTTCAGGTTTGGGAAATTCTCCTCCATTATTTCATTGAAAAGCCTTCCAGATACGATGTCTTTCTCTTCTCCATCTGGGATTCCAATTACTCTTATATTTGTTTTCTTTAGGGTATCTGACAGATCTCAGATTTTTTCTTCTGTCTTCTTACTTTGTTTCTCTCTCTTTTTCTTTCTTCATCCTCTCTACTTCTGTGCCCTCTAGTGTGCTGATTCATTATTCTTATCTGCTTTCCTGGCTTTTTCCTGCATTTTTGAGCTCTTTATTGCTCTTCTTATAAACTGTATTTCCTACAGCTTCTGATTTAAGGTTTCAATTTTAATTCTTCAATTTGTCAATGATATAGCTCATTTTGCTGCATTCTTTTCTAAATTTTTCTGCTACTTCTCTTAGCTCATTGAAAGCTTCTAACCTCTTGCTTTTCCTTCCCCCCATATTCTCTTGCTTCTTTTAATGCTTTCAACAAATAGATTCTGAATTCTTTGTCTGACACATAGAGCATTTCTTCCATGTCTTCCATGTTGTTTTCTGAATATTGTTTATTCTTTGGTGGTGAGTTATTCTTCTTAGGGCTTGCTTGAGTATTTGTATTCTTCCTCCTTGCTGCATTTTCCCTTTGGGCTTGCTCCACGTATTGAGTAGCTACTGCTCTAGTATTTGATGTAGTATTTGATGGCATGGTGAAGCCTACCAATTTGTGGTTAATTCTGCCTTTGTGCTTTTGCTGCTATGGT
The DNA here is from genome assembly GCA_004024945.1 of Uropsilus gracilis. NCBI lineage: Eukaryota > Metazoa > Chordata > Mammalia > Eulipotyphla > Talpidae > Uropsilus > Uropsilus gracilis. The sequence continues at coordinate 17,190 of PVHY01002731.1, read as the reverse complement.
GTTTATATCCTGTTTCTGTTGACTATTTGGGGGGACAAGTTCATTTTTAGAGAGTGGATGTGGTGAGTAGTGTGGTTTCTATTGTGTTGTCTGTCTTTTGTTGTTGTTTCTCCTCTTTTAGACTGATGGGTCTTAAATATTTTTCAGTGCCCCTGAGCAGGTGGTTTTACTTAGTGGTGTGTCTAGGGCTTATTGTATAAACCTTTTTGATTGGGGTGTCTTGACGCTCTTGGGTAGTGAGTGTCCTTGATTCTCTAGTCTGCTCTGGTACCAGTGCCTCTGGCCTCTTGACAGATTTCCCTGGACCTGTAAAATTCAGTCTGGTAAAACTCCATCCTGCCTCAGAACTTTGATTTATAGCCAGTTTGACACATCACAGATAATGATCTTGGTTAGCAATGGGCTCCTGAAATCTGATTATAGGTCTATCAGAACTTCTCTATTCGATTGATCATTGAAGCAGGTAAACACCTGGAGCTTGCCAGGGGCTTGTGACCAGTGTCTGCAAATGGAGGGCTGTATTGTGATACTGAACCCTTAACCTATAGATCCTGAAAATTCTCAAGGACTGTTAAATATATAAATATATTCTCTTGAATTTTCAGTCCATACCATAAATTCATCAATTTACCTGTTTCAGGCACACAGTTTAACATTAGAATCTTTCATTTACACCAGTAAGATCTTTCCTGCCAATTGACAATTAGTCCATGTTGCTATACTCAACCCTAAGTATCATTAATCCACTTTCTGTCTATGGATTTGCTGTTTGTGGACATTCTTTAAAAGTAATCACATTCATGAAATATGTGAAGTTAAAATGTCTAACTTCTTTCATCCTGCATAATGTTCTTAAATTCATGTTGTAGCATTTATCATTACTTCATTCTATGAATAACCAAGTAATATCCCAATTTGGAATTTACTATAATATATCCACTCATCAATGGATGTCTAAATTACTTTCAAGTTGGCTGTTATGAATAATGTCACAATTACAAGTTTTTGAGCATAGTATTAGTTTTCCTAAATAATATCTATATTTGGAACTATTTGGTCATATGATAACTCTATATAACTTTATATTGTACTATGTAGAATTATTGGATTATATGATAGTTTTATGATTTGAGTATCTGCCAAATTGCTGTTCATGAAGGTTTATTTCAGTTATTGCATTTTTTCAGTAGAAATTACAGATTTCTGTTTAAATTTTTGGTAATTTCTATCTATTGGCATTTCTTTTATTAAATTTTTTTATCATTTATTATAGCAGTAGGTACCATTTATTGAGTGCATCTAGACACCATGCCAAGTGCTCTGTGTATTTTTTTATTATATATATATATATATGCATATACATATATTATATCATTGTCTACCCTGGGGTTCTGCCACCACCTTTTCACCCGTGAACATCTTAATCTCTTGTGCCCATCCCTCTTCTGATTTTATCTTCTCCCTCCTCTCTTTCTCTGTGCTTCAGTTCTTTTGACAGTTTAATAATTTTCTTGTCATTTGGTATTTCTTTAGTGAGATATTGTTATCATCTTTCATTTCTGACATGTGGTTTAATAATAATAATTTTGAAGTCTTTTCTGCTGAATTCCATGAATTGTTTTTTCTCAGACATGGATTGCTATCTTATCCCTTTGAATAATATAAATATATATGTAAAATATTTCATGGAAACTGCATACTTTAAATAATATGTAGCAATTGTGGTTTCTGGTTCCCCAATGGTTTAAACTTTTACTTTGTTTCTTAATGGCTTGTCCAGATTAATTAACTGTGTGAAATCCACAGCTTCCACAGTATGCAGACTCTCACAATACAATTTTGTTTTCTCCCTTGTCATTATTTTAAATTCTGGTTTCCTACAAGTCATTTCTAGGGTTAGCATAGCTGAGTGTTCTGGTAATAATTTGTCACAATCTGTGTTTATTTCCCTTGAAGCATTGAAACTTTCACTTTTTGTACATGTCCTAGGGGAAGACTTCAGTTTTGTACCAGAAGTTAGTAGCTCTCTATTGTCCTCTCTGGTAGTTCTTGAGTGAGTGGAGCTCAGCACAGACTCACAGTTGTCCAGACCCACTTGGCTGGGGAGCCAAGTGACTAATCTTAACAGAGCTCTTTCTGAGTGTTTGTTTTTCTGGTACTTTCTTTAAGACAGTGGATTTATTTATTTACCCTTAGGTGAAGGTGCCATATTTAAGTTATATGGAACATTTATTGAATTTATTTTATTAATTTAATCCTCCTAAAGTAGTACTTGACATTCTGACTCAATTTCAGATCAGGTCACTGTGTGCTTGTTGAATTCATGGTTGACACATGAATTTATAATCCAGTGATTCATAATTGAGTGAGCTACCTTATTTTACTCCCCAATTACAGGAGAGGTTCATGAGGAAAGACTATAATGTTCAGAGAAGAAATGTGGAAGTTACTCTCAAATTTTGAACTCTACAGCATAGTAATAATATCTAATGAATGAAATATTTAATATCCATATTTAAGGTTCTTGCTCATTTATTATGTGGTCATGTAAGAGGGTGTCAAATGCTAATGTGAATTTCAATTTGACCTGGCAAAAATGAAGTGTACTATTAAGCCTCTTCCTGGTCTGCCATTTCTTTTGCTGCTAAGTAACATGCAAATTAGCTGTGATTTTCTATTCTTGCAACATTTAAGGGAAAATAATTTTCAATCATAGGTAGAAGAGCTGTTGATTGACTTGTGGCAGATAAATGAACCAAGATATCCCCAAACTGAACCAAAGAGTATTTTCTATAGTAAGGTGAAGGGCCCAGTGTCTTTTCCTTGAGATAATCTCATTGAGACACCTTCTGACCTATAGTGTTATTTTGAAATATTGTCTACTTCCAAGCTGCTATTAGTAGAGTTAATTTCAAGGTGCTTAATTTCCACCCCAACTGTTAAAGATGCAAGGGAACTAATTCCTACACACACACACACACACACACACACACACACACACACACACACACACACAGCACAGTTCAGCATTTCTCTCTGCCCAATCCTACTTTCTTCCCTTTCTTTTTGCACATGAATCCCCAGATCACTTCCAATAAAACACTCTGCACTTTCAATGCAATGGAAGTGGCACTTCAGCTTTTCTCTGCCTACCTTCCCCTTCACTGGTAGTCGTGATAAGTTCTGTGCCATTAGAAGTTTCAGCTTTTTTCCACTACCTTGCTATTGGGCAAGAGTATATTCTAGCTTTGGTGGTACAAAGTATTCCAGACCATGGAGAGCACTGACCTTGTACTTTCAAGTGCCAGTTTCACCATTATCTCTTGACACATTCTTAGGAATCAACCTAATCATAGCTGCTAAGGAGAGAAGTATTCCTGCTTTTGTTCTCAGGGAACTGAAGTCATACCAGTATCTCCTAGGTCCACCCAGCATCAGGAAGATATATTAAAAAAAAGGTTCTGTGAACTTTTCCACCCTTCATTCCAGTTTTGAAAGAACATAGTGGCTTAATATGACTTTGATAACTGCATTTGGATGGGAGTAAATTAAGATCATACCCCACTACATGAATGAAAACCTTGGAAAACCTTGGAATTTTAAGACCCACTTTGGCAACCAGGACAAATTAGACAACCACTACAAATATTGATGTTCAATACCTATCTATTGAATGTACAGTATTATGTACAGTGGTACCAAACTATTGAAGACAAAATCATTAACACGATGAAATGATCTGTCATCATGGATCGTGGGGTCTGGCAGGAATAAGATAGCAATGGTACCAATAGCAAGGAGAGTATGAACCGTAGCAGACCTCTGTTCAGGTAAGAAAAATAGGAAAATTTGGGAGTGCAGTTATTCTGCTCATGAATGATCCTATTATTTTTGTTGCTGTTGTTGTTGTTAACCTCTTAATTGTCTTTCTCCTTGTGATGTGGTTTTTTTTGTACATGGGGAATTAATAAGAAAAGTGATTTTTTTGGGTGGTATTTCCCTTTGTGAATTTATTTTGTAGGATTGGATTTAATTTTCAAAGAAAACAAAGTTAAGCAGCATATTTCCTCTTCAAAAGATGCTGGGTGAGAAAAGATACATGACATATTAGCCAACATTTAATAAATTTAATAAATTAATAGGAAGTATCACAAAAACTTGGAGTGGATAACATACAGGAACCAGGAATAAGACAACACTTTGCAACCACTCACAAAAAGTACCATTTGACAAAGGAGAAGAGTTACAGGAAATAATATAAGGCAGTCTGTTGCACATGTCTTAGACAGATATACATATAATAGTACATCAAAATGATTTGACAGTAAATTCACCACGTTTACATTTATCACATGGACTTTTTTTTAAAACATTTATAAAAGTTTGTAGAGTTGACATTGAACTGTAAGATTTATATCCAAATGAGTATATTTGTGTCATACCAAACTGCACAGAATTGACGATAGCACACGATTTGAGGATAATTACTGTGTTGGGTACTATTAAGTATTACTACTTGATGATGTAAGAATTATTAACAAATGTGCTATAAGCTATTATCATTCAACTTATTGCTAGTGCTTTTGAAAATCCATGGTTTATATTTTATTTCTTTGTAAAACATGTGCTATGAGCTTGCCCTGATAGTTAAGAAAAGAAATCAGATGTTTCCAATTTTCTCTAATACTCACAATACTTCAGATCTGAATGTTTGGTCCTTCAAAGGACTGCTGAAGGTTGTTCTTCAGTCCCTTTTATGTCACCTACTCTGCCTTACATGAATACAATTCGATGGATTCATGCAACATACATGGCATACATGCAGGACACCATCTGTATGTGCAGAACTCATGCTCAGTGCATGCTGTGTTTCTTCAGACACTTTCATTTCAGTATGAATTAGATCATCTCAATCAAATTCGTATAATTGTTTTAACATGCAGATCAACAGAGCTAACAGGCAGGTAGAACTTGACTTCCATATTATAATTGGGCATGCTCAAGCAATTGACTGATATTTGGCAGTGTTGCACATCCAGTAGAGACTGTATGAGTTTCCTCAAATACAGCAGCTCTCCCACTGCCTCTGTGGCAGACAGTTGGATTTATCTATGCTGTGTGTTGAGGACACAGACCAGGGGTTATAGAAATTCAGATTCTGCCTTCACCAATTTCAAAATACTGAGAAGCACACTCTAAGGTGTGTAAGGAACTGTCAGGCATAAGAAATAGCATCATGAGTTCTTCAGAAATTGATCCACAGTTGTGTGAAATGGACACACATGGAAATACAGTTACTGGAAACATTTGTATACTCTGCACACAGCATAGACTTAATGGTCTGACTTTAGCAATGCTTAAAAACCATTCATTGGTTAACAAACTGGTATAATGGCACTGAATTCTTAGAGAGCAGCAGGCCCACGAATGAAACAATGGCCAACATTTATTGTAACACAACACTATATTTTAACAAAGATTTAACTTCTGGTACATATTTGCAGTACAATGAAGAGCTTGCCACTTTCACAAATTAGCTGCAGCCTTTTCCTGCACTAGAGAGTTTGGAAGGATCTGAAAATGAGATAAATTTTGTTTAAAATCCAAATGGAAACTCTGTATTTCTGTTATTCCCAGAGTTCATAATAGCTTTTTTTTAATACTTTTTTTTTTAACATTCTAAGGGCCTAGTTCTGTAGTCCTTAATCAAGTAAAACTTCCAAGGTTTTGATCATCTATGCTTCCAGCGCAAGTTTTACTCAAAAATGGACTGCTAAATTAGGTCCTATAGACAGAGGTACAATAATTAAGAAAATATTTTAGTAAGGCTCAAAATGCTAATTTCACTTTGTGTGTAGCACATGAATTTCCAGGATCCTGAGATCAAAACCCAATTGATGTTGAATCCTGGATTGGGAAATAATTCTGGGCTCTCATTTTCCCAGTTCAAATATGGAATTAGGTATTTACTAAGGACCAGAATGAAAACACTAATTCCAGTTTGCTTGTCATTATAATCAGAATTTGAACATTGTCCTTAAGAAGTGAAAAGCTATTGGTGTATATATCTCGTATCATCCTTCCACTTCTGTAGTCCTGGTTAACCAGCTGCTATGTTAAAATACCACTATGTTTGGGGACAGACATTGCAGTAAAATACCAACACAACATCCTGACAATGTCAAATTTTTTTCCCCTATATGTGACAACAAGGCTAAGTTCTGCCTTTGACTCACTCATTGGTGTGTTAGAGTATCAGAAGGCAGAACCTATCTTACTGTGTTTATGTGTGTAGATGAGCAGAGCAAGAATTTAAAGTGTATATTTACTGTTAACCTGGATAAAGATTCTGTTGAATTTGCTAATTTTGGCGTGGTTGAAATGTAACCACTGTCATGTGCATCATTCTGGTCTCCTGCAAATGCCACCTGGGATGAACATCAACATTTCCTTATGCACGAGAAAGAAAGAAAGGGAGGGCGAGAGAGAGAGAAAACAAACAAAAAGATCAACATTTTATGCATCAAAGAATCAAAATAAGTTATACTCAGTCTATTATAAACAGTAAATATAGAACCCTAAATCTCACTATTTGTACGCATGATTGTAAAGTACAGGGTTGCAAAGCTATATATAAAAACACTTTTTTTCAGACAGCAATATTTACAGTAGTTTTGACCGACAGAAAAATTAGAGAACATTTTCCTACATTTGTAGCTTTACTGTAGGAAAAGGCTGTGCTGCTCTTTCTCACACACTACTGATCCTTTCACTAATCACACTGGAGGGATTAACCGGTAGCTCCAAATTCTCAACTTGCATCTCTATGCCCGGCTCACTGTCGTTAGCTTTCTTAATCGTGGGTTCGTTGGTATGCCGGTAAATGTTAACATTAAGCTCCCTCCCAGACAAAGCAGTGGCAGCAACCCTCGGGATTTGTCTGACAGGAGGCTTTTTTTCTGGTTTATAATTGCAGCGTAAATAGTTGGCGAAAGCCCTTCGGTAAATTTTGTTGAAAAGAGTGTACACCAGAGGATTAATTCCCGAGCACACATAGCCAATCCAAACAAACACATTCAGAAGTTTTTCCATGAGCTTTTGATTACAGGCCTTCCCACAGAGAACTGACAGAATATTAGTAATAAAAAACGGGCACCACATGATCAGAAACACAAAGAAAACAATGCCAAGGACTTTCGACGCTTTCCGTTCGTTGTTGATAGCTTGCATGGTGCCTCTGGGACGCCTTTCTTTCTTCTTCTTGCGGCGCGGGTTCGCTTCTTGGTTAGGGTTGGTAGAATTCTCTTCGTCGGTGCCATTCCTCTTGCAGCACTTCAGGAAATCCAGGCTTATTCCAGGCGGTTCCTCGGTTTGGCCGCGCAGCAACATCAGCGCTTGTCTGCGAAGAACATGAATCGTCAGGCAGTAGGTGATCACCATGATCGTCAGCGGTATGAAGAAAGCCACGAAGGACCCAATCAGAACGAAATTGGGGTCATTCAGCACGCAGGTCGTGTTATTGACGAACACTTTGTCTTCATCTCGCAGCCCGATCACTGGGATAGGAACCGAAACACCTGAAGGAACACATAAAGTAGAACACTGTCACAGCATATGGAAGGATGGAAACAGATTCGTGCGACAACATACATTCAGTTGCTGAAGACAACGTAGAGCTGATATTTGTTGAAAGCTATTCATGGCATAATTTGATAGGCACATAAAAGAGTAGTCATATAAGATTTTGGTTTTCAGGTTGGGAATGCCCTCTCACCAAATTTCTGTAGAAGGCATGGGAATTGCCATCATTGAGAAAAACTATTATTGTTGTATGTAACAATGGGTTGTGTCCTTTTCGTTTTATTTCCAGTTTTTGGAGCTGTGCTGGCTCAGTAAAAACAACCTCTCTAGTGAATCAATTCATATGTGTACTCAATGACATTGATAAAGCCAATTATTAATTTTTAGCATATCATCTTCTAAATGCAATAAGAATGTTGTGTATATCATCCAAAAGAATAATAACAGCCTATCAGAGTCAGCAAGGCAGGGCTTGAAATGAATTTTTAGTTGACAACATACATTTTTTTTTTCAAGCAAAGAGAGGGTCAAGGAGAGAAATGTCATGTGTGAGTCCTCTGATGACAGGATCTGGGAGCCTGGAGATTGATAGAAGAGTATGGACCCTAAATGTGTTATAGGGATTGGGTCAGCTCACTAGGCAGAAAGAATCTATAAGCACATTATTAAGAAGTTTGAAGTTTGATAAGACGTTGAATTTTTGAAGTGACTTGATGTTTTTCTGACACTTTGGGCATAAATGGAATTGTAAAAAGTAATTGTCTTTTACTTTTCAAAGTAAAAGACAGAGTGAAATGCAGATTTGAAGAGATACAATCCTCCCATTTCTGGGTGGAATTTTGAGCAGTCTTACTTTGTAAGAATATTGTAGAAGGAGTATTGTAGAAAGTACTTCCATTAATAAAAAAAAAAAGGCACTACAAGCAGCAATATCAAGGAGAGGAGAGCCTAAGGTGATCTGCAGAGAAACATAAGATAAGAAACGTAGAAATTTTCAGAAACCACCAAAGTAGACCTTGAAGAGGTCCTGCATAATAAATAGGATAACTTGCAAATGAAAGTCAAAGGCCAAAGCTAATTTATTCTCTTTTGTGTTCATAAGAAGTTGTATTCTGGGGGAATTGACTTACAAGCTTCTATCAGAAAATGTTAATAGGAATCTTGGGTGTGTGGATTTGTTTACTATGAACCAGGAAAGGAGCAAGATATGCACTGTCAGAGATCCTTGCTGGCTTTAGGGAACATACAGAAAATGGCCAAATCTGAAACTAGATCACCACAATTTGTCTTACCATGCTCTGTGACCGATAGTGTTTGGCTGGTTGATCAAAAGGAAAAATCTCAATGTGCCTCATTGCTGGAGCAAAAACCCTTTGCTAATGATGTTGATTGATATTTAATGTCTGGGAGGACACAAGGAAAACAGAATGCTTGAAAAGTAACCTTTAGGTCTTTCTTAGACTGAGTTTTTGAAATGACCAATCTTAGAGAACAAGATTAAGTGATGGTGTGAAAAACGGCCGAAGGTGGATGAGATCCAAGACTCCACGCAGCTGAGATTAGACAAATCATTCAAGAAAGCAAAGTGAAAACCAAGAGACACTAAAAACAAAGTATTCTCAGGTCATCAGTGTGGGAATCTTGGAGAAGAGACCTTTGAAGCTGGAATGGCAAGTATCAGAAGGTAGTTTACACCAAGCCTGATAAAGTGCATGGGGGAGTTTGAGCAAGCATTTGAGAGTACTGAGTGCAGCAGGCCACATAAGTTTATTTCTTACGAGTTACAAAATAGGTTACTTTTCCTTAGCATTATAAAAAAAGGGAGGTGAATGTTGCTAAAGTGTATGATTGGAATCTTTATTCCAAAAGTCATAAATAGATTGGAATCTCTAGAAAGAGTACAGATTAGTTTGCCTGAAAGAAGTTGATACAGGCTTATCTCTAAGGAAATGTTTTAGTGAAGTGTTTGGCTGCAGAACGTTTCCTGGAGTTAAGGAAGATAATATGAGATTAAGAAAAGAGAGAAAGATTTCTCAAGATAAATACTTTACAAGAAAAAAAAGTTAGGAGAAGAATCTACAGATAGAGTTAAAAGACCTGTTGAACATTTATAATATGTGGACCTGGTTGGGATTGTCATTCAAACAAATACATTTCAAAAAAAATCATGAAAAGCTAAAAATTTAATCATTTTCTGGTCATTTGATGACATTAAATTATTATTGTTCATTAATTTTTAAGAGTGATATTTATATTGTGGTTATATAAAAATAGTTCTTATATTTTTGGATATACTGACTGAAATATTTATGATTAAAGTATTATTATGTCTGGAGTTTATTTCAAAATAATTTGGGAGGAGGAATTGATTGGAAGCTAGGATGAAATAGGTAATGCATTAACTGATAAATCTTGAAACTTGGTGGTGAGTACACAGGTGTGTATTATATAGTTCTATCTACTTTGTTAATCTAAAAGTTCCAAAGTGAAAGTTTAATAATATTTTAATTATTGGAAAAAGGAAAATAAGGCTTGGGGGTTCTTTTTGAAATGGATAATGAAATAACTATTAGACTTCAAACCTTCAGGCCTTCAGGACTTAATGGGAACTGCTAATCTCGGAAGTGATTATTTCTATAGCAAGACTTAGGCCCCCGAGTGAAATATTCACTCTGATAATGTAGGGGAAAAGCTCCATTTTCTAACAAAATGTTGTGAGAGAACACTTAAGACTTTCTCAGAATCCTAGAGTAAGGCCAGAGGAGCGGTGGGTAGGAAGTATTCCAAAAGAAGTGGAAACTCTCTTCCCCCTTCACACTGCCACCCCCCCCCCAACCCCCTAGGGAATTTGCAGTCACTCTGGAGGATTCCTAACGGAGACAGAGGGATATGCACTCAGGAAATACGGTCTGGACTTGGAGATTTTACTCAGAAAAAACGCTGCATACTCTCCTAGGTATTTCTGCAGATCCCTGGAGTCTCTGGGCAAGACCTCACACACTGACAATAAGGCAAGAATACTTAAGAGTCCAGTTTAGAATGACTTTAACTTTCTTATGCTAAAACATTTATGCACTTTCCTAAGGGATTTGTGAGTTTAAAAGTAGGTCTTGTCAAAGGACAAGAAAGTAGGAGCCTGATTCAGATGAGCCCCAGCTGTAACTGGGTATGTGATGCAGTTTTCTCCCTGGCAACTATTTGTATAATTTTACGTACATTGAGTAAGAGTGATTCTAAACCCGGCTTTTATGGAGTCTGTTTTATTTGCCAGACACTGAGCCATACATATTGCTGACAGTAGAGATGTAGAATGCATGACCTCATTTTGGTAAAGAGCACTATAATACAGATATTATTTGGTAACATAAATTATAAACTTTATCGAATCTTTCCCATTATTCATTTACTTTCTTTTTTAGAAATGATGAATGCTATCAACAAAACCAGAAGAAATTAAAAGTCTTTCATCAGGAAATTACAAATAATATCAATAATCAAGCAACATTAATAATGATATATATTGCATGGATTAAGTTATTTAATCATTAAAATAATCAAAACTGTATCTGTCAGCCCTTCTCAAAGCGTGGTTCAGGGAACTTGGGGGCCTCTGAGACTTTTAGTTTTCTAGGTTTTCCTTTTCCAATTATTTGTCCTTAGAGTAGTCTTTTCTTCAGAAAATCAACCAAAACAACATATTACAACAAATTGAATGCAGACACATATGTGAAAATTCAACTAAACATTACAGAGATTTTCAAACTATCGAGCAATGATTGTCTTCTCTCTGATGTTTTAAAAATGTACTTTTCATAACTAATTATGGTATTTAGTTAATATTAAATGATTTCATCATTATTTAAAATATTTAAATATTTTAAGTAAAATATTTTTTAAAATTCTGTTTTAATTTTGAATAAAATAAATATAAATGGATATAACTCATAATAAATCTTTTTGGAATTTTCACATATTTTTGAAGAGTATAAAGGGGTTCTGACACCAAGGTTTTTGAGAAGTGCTGGAATATGTTAGGAAGCAAAGATATTTGAAACTTGGAAAGTTAAGTTCATCAAATGTGTAATGTCTTTCGATTTCAAATATTTCAATCAGTAAAAATGCAATTAAGACAAACAACATTAATGATAGCAAAGGATTACTTTAAATGCATTTTTATTCTTAAATAAAAATTTGAATGGCACATGTTATTTGATGAAGTTAATTTCAGAAATGTTAAGTAAGTTTGATAAGTGTAATGGAACAGTCTTTGATAGTTTTAAAATCTTTGAATTGACCAATGAGAAATAATGAAAATGAACTACCATTGAAAATACCAGGTAGTAGTAATAATAACAATAATAATCTTTTACTGAGTAATTCTTATTTGTCATACATTGAGTTGAGTCTTTTATAATCATTATATATTTTAATATGTTGGCTTATACTTTTCTTTTTTCCCCAAATATTTTTTATCATTCATTACATTTGTGCTTGCAATCATGAATAAAAAAAACTGTTTAGAATGTGGTCATGTATTATGAATTTAGAAAAAGTCATAGAAAGAAGAAAATTATTAGCTAATCATCCTGAAATTAACTTCAGTAAATCTTTCTTAACTTTAGAAATTTAGAAACGATAAATTATAATTCATGTACTTCAACCAATAAAAGGGAAATACTTTGCATGCATTATCACACTCAGTTCTCAAAAACTCTAACAAATGATTATCATTTATTAATTTTACTTAAACTTAAGACAAAAAAGTACAATAAACAAAAAGTCTTACTTAGCATTTCAGAAACTCTAAATTCAAGAATGAAGTTATCGTTCAAGTTTTTTTAAATGTAATGTATTAGTACTACTACTACAATGACTACTATTAGTACTACTAAAAACACTGACTACTATGACTACTACTACTACTTTGTCATGCGTTTTATCATGCATTAAGAACTTAGTGACTCTATCTGCATTATATCACTTACATGCATTAGACTGACATGCACTAAGTATTTGCACTATAACCTAATTTATATCTTAATATATATCATAAAAGCCATAAAGAAATTTGGCATGTTTATTTTAGTTCAAAGAAAACAAGTAAATTCAAAGACTGTATAAAAATATTAACAGTATTTTCTAAAGCCTTCAATTCAAGCAACACAGATAAGTTATCTTTAAACAAAATAGTTTGTGCCAATGATTATTGCATGATCATTTCTTTCAGAATTTAGCATCTTTAAAAGTGGTGGATGTGTAGGACAGCAAAATTTGCTACCCCAAAGTATCTGTTTAGTATTGGATTATTTTAGGATGATTGTTTTTAAAATACAGCTGATATAAGAAAAACTCAGAAACTGAAGTTACCCTTTTATGAGTTACATAAATAATATTTATAAGAGAAATATACAGTCATAGAAATATCTTCCTCATTGCATCAGAAAGTAGAAGATGACCAAATCTCAAGAAACACTTATCAATTGAGAAGGAAATCTGCATAATAATCAAACCTCTATTTCTTGTACCTTTCCTGGTAATCTCTCATTAATAACTTTCCCTTTCCCCTCACCGTCTTTGTCTTTAGTGACGACGGTATTTAAAAGGAGTGGCTTAGGCCATTTTTCTCAGCTTTTCTGGATTGCTGTTTTTCTCCTTTAAAATCTTTTATTGCCAGAGTATCTCAGTCAAGAATTCAGAAGAGTGGAGGGAGGGAAGATATTTTTTCTTGCCTGCATATTTTATAACTAGCAATGTCTTACAATTGCATCTTAGTCACACAACAGTTGTTGCATAGTTGTCCTTATCAGCCCATGAGTGAACTTTGTCTAAAAGACCTTTAGAGTCTTCTGATAAGACCAAAATGAACACCAAGGTTCTTAAAAAAATAATAAACAGACAAATCTATAGCTAAGCTCATGAAGGGGGAAAACAGGGAGAAATCCCTAGTAAAGAGAATCAGAAACAAAATAGGAAAGACCCTCAGAAATACAGAACATATGAGACTTCTATCATCATCTTTATGTCAGAAAACTTGAAAATCTGGAAGAAATGAACAAATTTATAGAAGAATACAAGCTTCCTAGGCTGAATCAAGAAGAAATAGAAAAACTTGACACAAGAACTACAAACATGGACATTAAAACAGTAATCAAAGTTTCCTAAAAAGCAAAAGTACAGGACCGGATAGTTCCACTAGTGAGTTCTATCAAATATTCAGAGATGAATTAATATTTATCCCTGTTAAACTCTTTCTAAAAACAAGAATGAATGCTTCCTAACATATATTAGAATGCCAATATTAATTTGATACCAAAAAAGGGCATCAAAAAATAGAAAACTCTAAATGAATATCCATGAAGAATAAAAATGCCAAAAATCTTCAACAAAATCTTTGCAAACTGAAGTCAGCAATACATTAAAACAACCATCCATCTCAGCCAAGTGGGATGTATTCCTGGGATGCAAGGGTGGGTCAACACACAGACATTAATGTGACTGACCACATCAACAAGAAGAAAGACAGCATTTGACTAATTTCACTATCAGTCTATGATAAAAACTCATAGTAAAATGTGAATAGAAGGGACATACCTGAACAGAATAAAAGCTATTTATCCCAAAGCCACAACTAGCATCATATTCAACGCTGAGAAACTAAAAGCTTTTCCTCTAAGGTTGCGTACATGATAAAGATGAACACTCTCATCTCTACTTTTCAACATCATATTGGAAGTCCTAACAAGAGCAACTGTATGCAAGAGTATACAGTGGAGAAAGGAATCTCTTCAACATTTGGTGCTGGAAAAACTGGACAAGCACACATTGAAAAGTGAAACCTTAGAGCTCTCTTACACCGTATATAGGAAATGACTGAAAATGGATTCAAGACTTGGATAGAAGACTGGAAACCATAAAATATGGAGAAGAAAATATAATGAGACAATTTCACAACATTGGCTTTACTAACATCTTGGAGACTTGACTCCAATGTTAAAGAAAACAAAAACAATAATAAATAAGTGGGACTACATCAAACTTAAAGGTTTCTGTACTGCAAAAGAAACTGTCATTTAAAAAAAGTGTATCCTACATGTGGGAGAAAATAATTGTATAGCATACACCCAACGCAGGTCTAATATCTAAGATCTACAAAGAACTGTAGAACCCAATAATACCAATAACCAAAAGCTAAGCACTCAATTAAAAGTAAGCAGAAAAGCAAAATACTTACTTCCCCAAAGAAAACATACTGATTGCCAACAGGAACTTGAAAAACTGCTTAATATTGCTTATCATCAGGGTAATGCAAATGAAAACCACAATATCACCTCATTTCTGTGAAAATGGCCCATATTAAAAAATACCAGAAACCACAGATGTTGATTAGATTGTGGAGAAGATGAAACTCTTGTACACTCTTGGTAGGTATGAAGACTGGTATATCCCCTCTAGGAAACAATATAAAGATTTCTCAAAGTGTTAAAAATAGATAATGCCAGGTGATACAGCAATTTTATTTTAGGTATCTGCCAGAAGAATACAAGAAGACAAATTTGAGCAGAAACATGTTTTTCTAAGTTCATTACAGCACTATTTACAATAGGAAACAATGTAAGTACCCAAAGACAGATGAATGCATAAAGAATATGTGGTATACACACATAATGGGATATTACTCAGCTCTTAAAAGAGAATAAATATTGCCACTTGCAACAACATGTATGTAACTGGAGGGGATAATGCTAAGTACAATAAACCTGAAGGGGAAAGATAAAAATAGAAATATTTTACTCATATATGGAATATAGAGAAACAAAACAAAGGAACAGACCAAACTAAAACAAAGTAAATCTTAGAATTATGACTACAGAAATGAGGAAAAAGGAAGGATAAGACTTAGGGTTAAGGAACCCATTATCTATGGTAGAAGACTATTTGTATATTGGTGATGACTGTGCTGTGGTAATATATATCTGAAGAAGTGTGAACATATTCCCCTATATCATATACTGCATTGTAGGTAGCAAATTTTTGGAGACTTTGTTTGTCTGAGAAGGTTCTAATTTTTCCTTCATACTGGAAGGACAGCTTTGCAGGGTAGAGTATTCTTGGCTGGCACTTTTTGTCTTGGAGTTTTTTGAATATGAAGCTCCATTCTCTTCTTGCTTGGAGTGTCTCTTCAGAGAAATCTGAGGTCAGTCTAATGGTTTTTCCTTTGTAGGTTATCTGTTTCCTCTCTCTAGTCATCCTCATTATTTTTTCTTTATCTTGAATTCTTGGGAATTTTACAATTATGTGTCTTGCTGTGGTTTTTCTTTCATTGAAGTAGTTTGGTGTTCTTTTTGCCTCCTGTATGTCTATTTTCATTTCGTTCTTCAATTTTGGGAAGTTCTCTTCTATTATTGCGTTAAAAAGCCTATCATTTCCTATGTCTTTCTCTTCTCCTTCTGGGATTCTGATTACTCTTATATTTCCTTTCTTTAAAGTATCTGATAGATCTCTGATTTTTTCCACTATCTTCTTATTTTGTTTATCACTCTTTTTCTCTCTTAGTTCTGTCTACTTCTGTGTCCCCCAGTGTGCTGATTCGTTCTTCAATTTCTTCTAGTCTGCTTTCATGGCTTTGCTCAGTATTTTTGATGTCTTCTATCGCTCCTCTTATGTGCTGCATCTCCTTCATTTTCTTATTTAGGGTTTCAATCTCGTTCTTCTGTTCACCAATGATGATGTTCATTTTGCTAAGTTTGTTTTTATATTTTTCTACTTCTCCTCTTAGCTCATTTATTGTTTTTATCATTATGAGTCTAAATTCTTTATCTGACATAAAGGGCGTTTTTTCGATTTCATCTATGTTGGTTTCTAGAGTCTGTTTGTCCTTTGGAGATGGATTAGGTCCCTTTGGGCTCATTTGAATATTTGTATTTTTTTTTCTTCCTGTGTTTTCTCTTCGGGTTTGCTCCACATATTGTGCAACGCCTGCTCGAGTATTAGTTGGCATGTTGAAGAATATTAACCTGTAGTGATTTTTGACTTTTGTGATAGGATGTTTTCTTGCTTCGGTTGGCTGTTTTTGGGTTTTGATTTCTTCCCTTTGTTTTTGTAATCTCTATCTAGTATTTTAATTCTTGATGGGATTTCTATCATTGATGCCGGCGCCCCCAGAAGCCTCACCAACAGCGAAAGTCCCCTTCAGAAGCCCTGCCGGTTGTGGGAGGTGCCAACAGTCCCTCTGGCCCGCCCCTAGGAACGCTCCACCCCCACCCTGGGGGGAGCCCGGCGTAGGGTCCTCCGCTTGATGATCCAGGAATGATCGATTAGATGCCTGGGGGTGGCCCCAGAAGCCTCAACCACCAAACCCCCACTCCAAGAAATATTGGAAGAAGCCCAAGGACCAAAACTCTCAGATGAACAAATAGAATATACATAAAAGAAAACCAAAGCAGAACCTCAAAATGACCTCTAGAAAACCAATACTAGAACCCCACACATCAATAGTCACTCTAAATGTCAATGGTCTAAACTCATCAATCAAAAGACGCAGAGTTGCAGACTGGATCAAAAGAGAGAACCCAACATTCTGCTGTCTCCAGGAAACACATCTAATCCCTA
>PVHY01002730.1:42685-120767 GCA_004024945.1 Uropsilus gracilis | reverse complement strand
TTTCTTCTTCTTCTGACTGATTCTTTGCATATATGAATGCTGTTGATTTTTGCGTGTTGATTTTGTATCCAGCTACCTTACCAAATCGGTTTATTATTTCAATCAGTTTTTCTGTTGATTTTTCTGGGTTCTCTACATAGAGAATCATATCATCCACGTATAATGATAACTTTATTTCTTCGTTCCCTATTCGGATTCCGTTTATATCTTTCTCTTGTCTTATTGCCCTAGCTAGGACTTCCAGAACTATGTTGAAAAGGAGTGGAGAGAGTGGGCATCCTTGCCTGGTTCCGGACTTTAATTGGAATGGTTTCAGTTTTTTCCCATTGAGGATGATATTTGCTGGAGCACTGCTATTTTGAAGCAGTGAGAAGTGCCTGGAGCTGGGGCTGCTGCAGCCTGGGAAGAAGAGCTCAGGACACTAGGGAGAGTGGAAGGAAGCAAGAAGAAGAGCACGGGATGAAACCGGGACTCCAATATAGACAGTATTGAAGCCAGGACTCCAATATAGGCAGTATTAAAATTTAGGCACTGATGGCATTAACTGTTTCTGAAAAACACAGAGGTAAAAGAGGCCTAAACAGGAAGGGTACTTTTACTTTGTTGCAAATCCCAGGTGGGGAAGAGGAAATGCCTCACCAAGAGGGTGTGTAGAAGGAGCCTTTGGCTTTTAGGAGCAAAAAGAGAGAGAGCTAAAAAAAAAAAAGGAGCAGAGACTAGAGAGAGAGACTTTTGGGGAGAGAAGAGACATGAGAATGGCAGGCTGGTAAAGGGTAGGTCAAGTGACCAGGCTGAGCAGAAGCCCCCTGGAAGAGTGAGGTGATGGTAGTAAGGAGCCATGGTGACCAGTAGTATAGTGGCCAATGTGGAGACTGTTACACTGCAGTAAGGTGGCATAGTGACCTGGTACCTGGAGATGGCCAGGGATTTGGAAAGCTGATTTTATGCATCAGCAATTGTGGAAGAAGTTTGAACAGCCTTGGAGAAGCAGAGCAGCTCAGAACGTGGAGAGAGAAGAAGCAAAGAAGATGCCAGAGAAAGACGGAAATTTGCAGAGTGCCTGCCTCAAGTTTGGAGGGACAAAGGGGCACCATCATGGATATGTGTCTTTGGGATCTTTGGGACTGAAAATGGTGACTAGGGTAAGATAACTGACCACTTGTGGCATTGAGGACATTTTGTTTTCCCTGTTAATACTTCTTTGTAAATAAACCCTGTTGTTAAACTGCATTTGACTTGCAACTGCTGTGTGCAGGTGGTAGGAACCTGAGGGAACCTGGATGACAGAAGCCACCTTACAAAGGAGTATTAACAGGGAAAACAAAAAGTCCCTGACTTCCTTTGAAGGTGGCTTTAAATCAATAGTCCTCAAACTTGAGTGTGTTTGAATCACCTAGTGGGGCTTATTCACACACAGATCACTAGACCCCACATCCAAAGTTAGAAATTAAGTAGGTCTGAGGTAAGACCTGAGAATTTGCATTTCTATAAATCTTTCAAATGCTGCTGTGGTCCTGAGAAGTGGGAACTATTGTTCTAGAAGGTGGCTGTGACAAATCCTGTTGTGCACTTATAAAAAGGTGACTTTTGGGGTCATTCTGTCTGTATCATTAGACTGATCCCTTGTTCAATTTACATCAGCTGTTCCAGCATGATTATTAATGTTACCCCTTTTGTTTTCTAAAGTACCCTTATCTGAATGATAAACTATAAACTATAAAGTCACCTCACTTATAATTCATCAATTATCAGGAAAGCTTTACTCTAGGAATATTGTCATATTTTCTCTGTGTGACAAATGTAAGTCCTACCAGACACTGCATTCCTCTCCAGACATGTTTGATAGGAAAACAGAAGCAAACTTGCAGCTCAATTTTAATTATCCGGAGACCTGAGTCCCTACAATCCAAGCAGATTTTGGTGCTGACTTTGTCCATTCTGTCTGTCTTCTCTCACCTAATGTCATATCTGGACATTTTACTACAGGGATTCTTAAATGTCCCCTGAAGACCACTGGGAAGAATTGGGTGCGACAATTCATGAGAAACTTGGTTATTTCCTGTGTTTGTTAGGAAAGAGGATAAGGTTAAGAAGTAAAAGTTGCAGAGGGGAGGTGTGGTGTGTGGTATAGTTTAGATTCACCAGTCTGGAAATGCCCAGAATTCACCTGGACAAGAAGCCATGCCCCCTGGAAGGCCCTGGAAACACCATAGTCCAGTAAACATAAGTTGTGTTGCTGTGACTGAGCGATGCTTGACAACGGAAGATTTCTTATTCAGAACAAGTAATTGCCCCCTCCCAAATCATTTACTTTTTAAATATCTGTTCTTGCATAGTGACCCAAGATTTCAAGTTCTAGAAAATAATCATGTATGTGCACAAAGATTTAAATGCAAGAATTTCATTATAGCTGTATTAATAGCAGCCTAAATCAAACCACCCTACATAATATTTTACTAACAACGTATTGGTCATATAAATTATGATATATTCCAAGAGGTAGTTGTTGTAATTATTAAGGTTAGTGCAAATAATAAAATTATCATAGAGGAGGTAAATGGATTTGTTACTTTCTTGAGCTCATTTTGGTTCATAAGACCAACAGTTATGTTACTTTTATCTTTTAAGGCATGAATTAGCAGTTCTCGCATACTTTTTCTGTAAATAAAAACTTATAAAATTGTATTATTAGACCCACAGTCTAATGTTTTTGTTAAACTGTATTTACAGTATATTGGCCCAAGATGATTTTGGAATTAAGCAACTGTAATTGGAAGGATAGGTAGTAGATGTAAGACCAAAAGAGCTTTTTTCTCATGTAAGTGATGGTTTGATATTATTAAAATAAGTCTTTCTCATTCTGTGGGGATTATATATAGAGGGAAAACAACAATGATGACTACGTTCATCCTATTAGAAAAAATGATAATTTTCCTACTATGAGAATGATTGTATTTCTATGAATAGTTTTCCAATTAGATGAATTATTGGAGGTAGGGCCAAGTTGGTAAGGCTTGCTAGTAATCATGCTGCTATTATTGGTAGCAGTGTTGTATTTTATGAGCTCAAATTACAGTCCATATGTGAATTTCTTCTCAGTTAAAATTTGCTAAACAAAATAACATTGAGGATGTAAGGCCATGGACAATCATTAGCACTGTAGCGCCTATATAACTTTATGGTGTTTGAATAAAAATCACTGATTACTAATGCGAAGTAGCTGATGGAAGAGTAATGAATGATTTAAGTTTGTTTGGCATAAGCAGATGGAATTGGTTGTAATTGTTCCTCATTCGGATAATAGAGGAAAAGATAGATGACAGAATCTTCTGAATGGGTTTGCTATGGTTGTGATTTGTATTATTATAGCCACCTAATTTAAGTAGTACTGCTGTAGAGCCAGCAATGGTTCTTCTACATGTGAGGGCCTACAAGGTAGAACATTTTCATTATGAATACTATCATGCATGCCAGTCAATAGGAAATATTAGATCAGTAGTTAGTCATTGAGTTTAGTACGGGTTTATTATAAAGTTTAATGAGCCTACAAATAATTGAATAAAGATTCACATCACAAACAATGAAAGAGATTCCTTACAGTGTATAAAATAGGACATAAACTGCTGCATTTAGTCATTCTGTTTGATTTCCAAGGTAGGTAATAATAATTTGGGTTGAATTAATGTAGATTGGAATAGACTCTAAAATAAGATCAGTTCTGTGGCAGTAAAGGTTATGACTAAGAATGTAGTAGAATTAGCATTGTGATATAAAGGTTTTTTCAGTTACGTGATTTTCAGGATAAGAGAAATTAACTATAAGTCTTAGGGAGAGAAGTCATTATAAGTGCTGATAGGATGCTAACGGGGTCAGAAAAGAAAGTGAAAAGATAGGCTGTTATTGTTAATTTGATTTGGGAGGAATAAACTGATAAAACTAATCAGCAGCCTGTAGGATGTAGCATTCAGGTTTTATATATATATATAGTTATTCATACTAGTGGTAATAATATGATGATTAGAATAATTATTTTTAACATTGAGGAAGGTTAAGGTCTTTTGCATAGTCAATTTCATATGTACTAGATACTAACAGTATAGTTAGTCACTTGCTGTCTAACTTTGCAAGTTGTGAATACTAATAAAATAATAGATGTTGTACTGGCTAATGTGAAGTGAATATTTATCATTTTATGGTTCCTATAATGAAGAGATAATATTATGCCTTTTAAACATAATAATGAAGACATTAAATGGATCAATATATTAATAGTCATATAAGCGATACTATAAATGCTAAGATGATGATGTAGATTAAGGAAATTTGTAATCATGAAATTAGTCATAATGTAATGAATTAGAAATTTGCTTTAAAATAATTATATCATTCCATTTTAATCTTTTAAAAATTCATTTGTCAGCTACGTCTATAATTTGTAATGAGATTTAGCTAGTGCAAAAGTTAAGTATTGTCTTTAGGCCACCTGTTTGGGAGGCTCAGGGCAAAGGTAAGAGGGGTGCAAGTGAAGTGTATGAATGTGATAGCTACCAGGAAATATTTGCTGAAAAGGTTAGGAGTGCTCATTCTATTGGGTGGAAGCTGCAGTCATATGGGCTTGTGTTTGGTATATATATACATATATACATATAATGTACATATACACATATATGTATACATATAATGTATATATACATATATGCATACATATACATGTATAATGTATATGTACATATACATGTATAGTGTACATGTATACATATATACATGTATGTATATATGTACATTATATGTATATATAATGCAATTGAGTATATGTATAATATATAATATATATAATTGTATATATAAAATCCAATTATATACAATCTATATAAATATACTCATTGTAATAGTCAGAATACAAGTAGTATGACTATGAGTAAGGAGGCCTGTAGTATGTTGGCAAGTAGTATTAATGTGAGATTTATTATTCTTTCTTGGGTCATATCTGGATTAATGAATTGGTAGTCACCTGTACTAATACTGAAAGAAGACAATCAATATAGGAATAGTCAGACAACATCTACAAAATGTCAGTATCAAAATAGTGATTGGAAAGAAAGTGGAATTTTAGTGTAGGTGTAGGAAGCACAGTCAAGGAGATCCAATGCAATTCTTGATGCTATGAAAAAGGTTAAGCCATAAATTCCATCTGAAAATGGAAACAGTGCTTCATACTATGTTGAGGCTTGTAGTAAGATGAAATAAGTTCCTGGGATTCCCATGGGAATCCTAGATTCCTATGGGATTGTAGATTCCCATAAACAGGGTTTGAATTGTATGTTTATGGTTTCCTTTTATTAAACTGTTGTCAGCTTAGGTAATAAACTCTTTCAAGGTTAATAAGACTGAGGTGTTCATAAGTGGGACTTTTGGGGGATTTAGAGTGAACGAATGCCTGTTTGTATTCAGCAATCACCTAATTACTGGGAAGAAACTGGCAAAGAAGTTTTCTGAAATAATAGGATTATTCTATACCAGAGTTCTTTGCCTTGGAACACATCTTCTGGAACAACATCTACTTATGATTAATACATAATTGTATTTGAGATAATTGTATATAATTGTACAATAATACATAATTGTAGTTGGTTGGGACTAAATATGTAAAGGATGTTGGGATCAAATGAAATCATATCACCAAACTGATTGTTAGGAAGACTGATAAGGCCCCTGTAAGTGGTCAGGGACTGGGATATACTGAATAATATGCATGAATTTGGTGGGTTAAGTATTATGATGTAACTAGAGGCTTGCTAGTAATGTAAATATGTAGGCTTGAGTTAAAGGTACAGCAAATTCAAAAATAATATGTGAAATTGAAATAATAAATGTAGCAAATACTGTTGTGAGGCATATATTTATTGAGGTGAATGTTGTTCTTCAAATTAAGTGAGTAGTAAGGGGTTAGCAGTAATAGTAACTGTTAGTTGTAACTGTTAAAGCTATTAGCTAAACATCTTTAGCTATTTTTTGTTTTGACAGTTGCCACATAGGGAGCAGCAGTAGAGGTATTCCTTGAGGTAGGATGTTTTTGTTGCTAAGCTTTCCAAAATGGCACCTGAGTAGGCTGCTCTGGAATTCTCTTCTTTCTCAGAATTTTTATTCTTTCCTTCTGATCTCCTTCTGAGATATTTGCTTTACAGTCTGTGCCATCCTTTGTTAACATGTATTAAGTTATGTGACTTTGGGCTTTTATTTGTAACTATTCCCTGATCTCTGCCCACTTGGAAACCTAATGAACTTCAAGTGATTATTGCAACTCAGGCTGAAGCTGGCAATGGTTCATTAATTCCAATTGGAGAAATTCACGCTTGGGAGTTAAGATCAAATAAAGCAGATGAAGCCTCACAATTGAGCTTGAACTGATTACTGCAGCCCTGGTAGATTTTTATAGTGACTAAGTTTTGCAAAGTCTACATAAAAAATTAAAGAGCTCTTATCTGGATTAAATGGAAAGGTCTCTACTAAGAATCTTTTGTCTACATGGTATACTATAGGGGTATACTCGCAATTTGAGTTTTTGAATTTGATTGCTCATGAAAGACAAGGTTCTAAGGCCCTGGCTTTCTACTAAGGAAGGTTTGTTTTGGAAAGCACTCTTATTTGATTTGCTTTAGCCCTTCAGGGGCACTAGGATGCAGTCCAGAACCTACATGTGATTCACTTTATGCTTGAGGTGGTCACACAAATTTTCATAACTATCTTTGGCGTGGTGCAAAACAAGATTTTCTGACCTCTCCTGTCATCCTACCCCAGTTTGGGGGACTTGATTGTTATTCCAGTTTTTTCTTTTTGCTCTTTCGGTTTCATTTGCAGGATACTCCAGGATTGATTTATTAACGAGCATAGGAACCCCAGAGGCACTGAAGAAGGATAGCAGTCTTCCTTGATAATTGTGCTAACTAAACATTTTTCTCTTTTCTCCTTCCAGAGTCTAAGATGGTGTGTCTGACCATGTGATCCCTCTACCCCTTCTGTCATCAGTTTCCCACTTTGGGGATTTGATTTTGACTCCATGGCAAGAACTTGGTTTTGATTTCAGCTTTTGATTTTTGATTTTCATAAAGTTTTTTTTGGAAATGGGTCTGTTATATTTTGCCTTTTCTTTGTCTCTGTGTAGACAGACTTTTTTTACAGATGTGTTTGTGATTCTGGTGAATAAACAGTCTGGTTACTTCAGTGTGAATAAAATTACCTTTCCATCAGACAGTGATGAAAAAAAAAATCTAGCCTCAGAAAACTAAAATTTGTGCTTGTAAGGAAGCAAGCACAGAGAAAGTTCTGTGCATTTGCAAATGAGTAATGTTACGCAGTTTGAGCTCAGAGGGCAATGCCTAAAGAAAATTAATGGCCATCATATCCAGGACTTCAGGAAACACAGGACTCCAAAGCCATGTGAGACCCAAGAAACACCCAGAAGGGTGAAGGCTATCCTCTACTCCAACCTACAGACAGGACCCATAAAGCCTGGGGAGAACAATAAGTGCCCAGAGGGGGTAAGGCAGACCCCACCCCAATCTGTTTCTGAGTGCTGATCACACTACACCCTGAGAGAACAGTAGAAGGGGGGATGACTTAAGAATTCCTGTGAGGAGCACCCGCACAGTAAACCCTAGAAAGGGGTGGAGTGAGCAGGCTTCTGCAGGAATCCCTGACATTTGGTGCAGTTGTTTTTCCATTGGCTTGGTTCACTCAGACCCCTTCCTGAGTGGACTGTTGCTAAATAAACTAAGCTTTGTTTGCTTGGGGCTTTGAATTCACTGTGAGCCCTCTCAACTTGGCCACAGTAAAACTATAGTTGCATAAGATACTCCTCATGGATTATGAAATGAAGGAAGCTGTCTATGTCCATATGTTGTATGTTGGTGTGTCCTCCCCTCTATATCTAATTAGTTTGGCTCCCAGAAGGGAAAAATTGTTATAGATGGTTCTTATAGAAATGTTCACCTCAGAAATACATGGGAACTGATTATGAATGCTTCCAGGAAGCATGATCTGGGATAATAATAATTGATTGGTTAATGAGAACTAAAATAGAGATTGAATTGATTGGTTTAAAACTCATAGGTCTATAAAGTTGTGGTATTGAGTGTAATGTTGTTTGCTCTTCTGCCTGAGTCATTGTGTAACTGTGTGGCACAGGTGGAAAAGGTGGCCAATCAGGAATTGCCTGGATGAAACACACCTTGTGGGCAAGTGAAGAAATAAGTAGTGTGGACAGAGCCTCTGTGAAAAAGAATATAAGTCAAAAAAAGCAATGTGGGGAATGTGATCAGGCCTTTGGTCTGTCATGCCCGCATACCAGGACTTTGCCACTCTGGGGAAGAAGAAAGGTTATGAAAAACACAAGCATAGACCTTTGGTTGGAAAAGTTTAGAACCTGGAAGACTGGGAATCTGTGTACCTCTGATACAGGGTAGTGATGCAGTTGAAAATTGTATGGGCACCAAAATGCCCTGGTGGGTGGGATCTCAGAGAAAGACCCACAAGAAGAAGTGAGAAGCAGGAGAAAGGGGATAAAAGGGATAAGTGGAAAGAGAGATGAAGAGAGACAAGAATGACGAACTGATAGAACAGGCCCGTGTGGCCTGACCAGGGGAAACCCCCTGAAAGAGTGAGCTGGTGGTGGCAAGGAGACATGATGGGAGAGTAGCCGGCAGAAGAGTAGCTGATGTGGAGTTGGATGCCAGAATGGAAGGCCAGGGGTGACCAGGGGCTGCTGAGGGCAAGCCTGGTGAATTTGGCCAGATGTCACCAAAGGTGGACCTGGTGAAGGAAGAGCATAGAGCCACAGCAAGGAGGCATATTTGCAATACACAGTAGTGATGCAGTTAAAAATTGTATTGGCGCCAAAATACCCTGGTGGGCAGAGTTTGAGAGAAAGACCCAGTGTACAAGCAAGAAAATGGGAAGCGGGAAGAGAAGGCAGATAAAAAGGGACGAGTGAAGAGATAGATGGAAGAAGAGAGATGAGAATGGCAGAATGAGTGAACAGGCCCATGCGGCCTGGCCAGGGGAAGCTCCTGGAAGAATGAGCTGTGGTGACAAGGAGCCACATGGTGGGAGAGTGGTTGGCAGAGACATAGCTAGTGTGGAGTCAGATGCTAGGACAGCAGGCTGAGGGTAACCAGGGGCTGCTGAGGGCAGGCCTGGTGGATTTGGCCAGATACCACCAATGGCAGGCCTGGTAAAGGGAACGCTTGGAGCTGCAGCAAGGTTGCATCCTTGAAAAGCTGAGTTTGCATCAACATCTGTTGGAAAAGTTTGAAGAGGCTTGGAGAAGCAGAGCAGCTCGGAACATGAGAGAGAAAATGCAAAGAGAAGATGCTGGATGGAGAAGGACTGGACATTGCAGGGTGCCTGAAGGTTTGGAGGGGCACCATCTTGGACATGTATTTGGAACTTTTGGACTAAATGGTGATTGGGGTAACATAACTGACCACTTGTGGCATTAAGAACTTTTCATTTTCCTGGTTAGTTTCCCTTGTTAATAAAACCCTGTTGTTTAAACTGCTTTTGTCTGGCAACCTCTACGCAAGGGTGAACGGACCTATGGCTTGTTGGTTGGAGGCTTCTGCCCCTTTTGACCCTATTTCATTTGGAAAGCTGACTTTGTACCAGCATCTGTTGGAAAAGTTTGAAGAGCTTTGAAGATGCCACAGCTCAGAATGCTGGAGAGAGAAGAAGCAAAGAAGAGAGAAAACAAAGACTGGACTTTGCAAGGTGCCTTGAACATGTGTTTGGGACCTTTAGACTAAACAGTACTTGGGGTAAAAATAACTGGCTACTTGTGGCATTAAGGACTTTTTGTTTTCCTGGTTAATTTTCCTTTTAAATAAAACCCTGTTTGTTAAATTACATTCTGAGAGGTGTCGGCAGCCAGGACCCAGTTAGGGCTCTGGGCCTGTCTATGGCCACCCCTCTTCAGCAGGCAGTTGCAGCCTGGCCTTCCTGCACTCAGCCATCTCTCTGCTTTGTGTGGTGGGTGGGGAGTGGCCCCCAATCAAGTGGGCTCTGGTTGGCCAGCGCTTGGGCTTGGCCGGGGCAGGGGGGTGCAGGAAAGGACTATAAAGGCAGCTCCTCTCTTTCACCCCAATTAGTCCTCAGAAGGAATGAGAAGAGAACTAATAATCCATTGGGCCGATAGAATGGTGAGGGACCAGAGCAAAATATTGTGCACAAATAACGAGCGGAACGCAAGAGAAAGAACTGTGAGAAAGACAACGTATAACAGACTGGAGAATTGATCATGGACATCACCTGTCACAGAGTCATACCTAAGGCCACATAATGAGTGGACATGCCAAAAGCTAAGGGCTGATACACAACTCAAGAAAGCAAGGTGCCCCTTCCCACTCCATTTGGGAGAGGAAGGTCACAGAGATGGGGCAGCAGCCCCACATAAAGCTCCAATCTGAAGGAGAGGAAATGACCTGCAAAGGCTTTCAGCAGATGCCTTTCACAACAAGTATCTTCTATAATGAATGGAATTGATTGAAGACAGTCAACGAGAAAACACTAATAGATTCCAAAGGAGAATGAACTGCTACCCAGTACAGAGATAAGACTGAACAACTACCAACACGGCTTGTTATGTTCTAGGATCACAGTCCCTCACCCAAGAAAAGGACATTGCCACAGAAAACGAAGAAACCAAAGGACTCAACATAGATCAAAAAAACAAGGAAGGGCTGGAGTGAACAGAGAGGTCGTCAATGGGGTTGGAGGGGGGAGGCTTTCCAATAACTATTATTCAATCTAAAGAATGAATAAAATTAAAATTATAAAAGAAATAAATAAATTACATTGTGACTTTAGCAACTGCTACATGTGGGTGAGAGGAATCTGGTAAGAAAACTAAGTGACAGAAGCCGCATTTTTAAAAATGCCGTTTTTTTTTTTTCTTTCCTGTGGCTTGTTGGTTGGCACCTTCTGCTCATTTTGACCCGATTTCACTTCTGATGATGAGAGGATAAGCTTGGAATCTGTGAGCCTCTGAAGACGAGAGAGGAGAAATTTGCTCGAAAATTGGAATCTGTGTGCCTCCCACAGATGGGGAGTTGAACCTGCTGGAAACTGGAAGTTGTGCCTCCCAGAGATGGAGAGAGGTGAGATGCCATCTTGCAAACATGGTCATTTGTGTGAAATGCTTGTTTCAGGTTTGGACTGGTGAGAAAATGCCATCTTGGAAAAATGCTTTTCGTTATAGGACTTTAGAGATGAGACAATAACTGAGGTAAGATAACTGGCCAGTCATAACTTCAGTGACTCTTGGTTCTTCATTGTTTGTAAGTAAACCTGGTTATTGTTATTTGAGTATTCTTGCAATTGTAAGGGCAGGTGGAAGAACCCAGAGAGTGCCAGGTTTAGGTATTGGTTGCTCTCTTTGCCAGTTTTGGTACCGGTTAGCTGAGCCAGTTTCAGTTGGTGTTGGGTATATACTGTACAAAAGCAGTTCACCATAGGGTGAACTACCTAAGAGTTTAAACTCCAAATAAAATGGAAGTTGGGGAATTAAAGGTTTTTGAAGGTTGAGAGTTGCAATTATGTTATCTAATTGTCTGAATATGAACGTTCAATGTTTGTATTTTTCAAGTTCCTCCCACTTTGTTGAAAATCGCTGCATTTCATCCTTTCTTGTGGTCATGTAATAGTCCATGGTATGTATAGATCACATTTTTTTATTCATTCACCCATTGAAGGAAATTTGGTCAGCTTCCATGATGTCCTAACTATTGTAAGTAATGTTGCTGTAAAAACTGTAGAACATATGCTTTTTTAAAATTGATGATTTCATAGTCTGTGGCTATATGCCCAAGAGCGAAGTTACTGAGTTGTACAGTATTTCTATTTTTTTAAGTTGTTGTTTTTAATTTCTTACAACATTGGTTCCTCTTTGTATGGGCGTTGGTACCCCTGGGAATGCCCTAACCCCCCCTCCGGTCACTCAGATTCCTCTCTCCTTGCTGTTTGTTGGTCTATGTTTAGCCTGTTGGTCTCTTTTCCATGGCAGTATCCTTTTCCTGGGTGAACATCTATGCTCCTAAGACACAGCAAGCTGGGTGCTTAGGATTTCAGTTTTAAGTTTGCATTGGGCAGCCAGTCCATGTTCATTTAGAGTCTATCAGTGCCTCCTCATTGCTGGCTGTCTCCTCCAAGCCAGTCTCTGTGCAATTTTGCTGTTTTTTCGCCTTATAGTTCTGGCCTCTGGCTTAGGGGGACCTTGCTCCTGGCCAGTGTCAGTAGGGAAGTATTTCGATGGGGACAGTCATCTACAGATGGCTGGTGCAGCTCATCTCCTCTCCCTCGGTTTGCAGCTTAGCTATGGAGCCAATGCCACGTCTCTGTGACCTTCCTCTCCTGTGGAACAGTGAGGGGTGCCTTGCTCTCTAAGAAGGCATCTCTGAACTAGGATTTTGGCTCCTCACCCTCGTGAGGCCACAAGTATGATTCGATGATAAGTCATTACCTTAGTTGGTCTCCCAGCCCTGTATGCAGTAGTTCTCTCCATGTTCATTTTTCTGTTCTGCCCAGGAGATGTGTTGAGGATCTTTATCTGTTCCCTCATTCATTCTGTGTCAGTAGCTGGATTATTTGTGCTCTTCTTCTTCCTACTGAGGACTGAGTGGAGTGAGAGTGAGATAGAGGGGCTGTCATGTGCCCACTGCCTTGCCCCCCAGTCCAAAAGGAGCTCAGGTGGCTTGGAGCCTCCAGGTCCAGCAGGCCATGGCACTGCACCCTGTTTTAAGTTGTTAGGGCAAATCTAATATAGGGTCAGAAAAGATCAAAAGCCTCCAACTAATAAGCCAAAGGAAAATAAGCGGCACTTTAAAAATACAGCCCCACTCCAGGCTCTTCCCTCCTGTGTGTGCAGCAATTGTGAGTCACAATGCAATTTAAACAAGGTTTATTAGCAAGTTATTAAGAAAGGAAACAAAGAGTCCTTAATGCCACAAGTGGCCAGTAATCTTACCCGATTCACCATTTTAGTCCCAAAGGTCCCAAAAACATGTCCAAGATGGTGCCCTTTTGCCCCTCCACACCTGAGGCAGGCACTTTGCAAAATCCAGTCTTTCTTTGGCTGATACTCTACGCTTCTTCTCTTTCTAGCTGTTCAGCTTCTCTTTCTGATCTGTTCAGCTCCAAGGTTCTTCAAACTTTCCCAACAAGTACTGATGCAAAATCAGGTCTCCAAATCCCTGGCTTTCTCCAGGTACCAGCTTTCCAGCTTTCCAACAAGACAAACTTTATTTTCTTTTCCATGCTGCCTTTCGCTCAGGCATCACGCACCTTTCAGGCATCTTCAGCCAGCATTCTACACACCTAGACACTCCTGGCCACTGCCGGCTCACCATTCTCTGGTGTCGGACCATATTCTTATGGGACCCACCTTAAGTGGTGTGCGGTTACTCCTGGCCTGATGTTCCCTGGTGGCCCACCACGCTAGCCCCTCTCCAGCCACTCCAATTTCTTCTTCCCTGCTCTTCCTGGTTTTTTTCCTTCCGCACCCTCTTTTTGTACTTTCCTGTTTCTTCTCAAAGGTCTTTCTGTCAGATCCCACCCACCTGGACAGTATGACACACAATACAATTTTCAACGTCACTACTAGGGGGTTCCAGCTGCATACACTAGCAAATCCAGATTGCTTTTAATAATGGTTCCACCAATTCTCATTCCCACCAATCAGATTCTTTTTTCACTTCATCCTTTTCAATACTGGTTGTTGGGGAGTCTTTTTGATAGATGCCATTCTCATGGGTGTGAGATGGTATTTCCTGGTGGTTTAAATCTCTACCTCTCTTATTTGGAGTGACAACAAACATTTTGTCATCCTTTGGCCTTCTGGATATCCTCTAATGAATTGTGTGTTCAAACCTGCTGTTCATATGTCAATTGGGTATTTTGTTGTTGCCATATAACTGTAGTTAACTATAATTTTTTTAATTTATTTTTTTATATATAAATTTCACAACTTTGTAATCTCAAGGGTTTGCCCCCCCCTCCCTCCCCTCCCTTCCCCCTAGTTAACTATAATTTCATGAGGTGGAAACAACCAATTTAGTAAGGATTTAGCTTAATAAAAGTGTTTAATTTGCATTCAGTTGAGATAAGTTAGATTCTTGCAATCCTTAGTTTCAGGAATTAAGTGAATGTTTAGGGTTTTAAAGGCTCTTGGTCTCTGGTAACCTAAATTTCTATTCTAATCCTGATAATAATTGGTGTTAGTCGAAGAAATAGTATTGCTATTATGGTTAGTGGTGATAGAAAAGTTATTCATTCTATGATTTAAAATTATTTTTAAGTTTTCGTGGAAACATGGTTAGTGAGGTTAAATTGTCACTTGTAGAAATATAAATTGAGTAATGCTACAATTACTATTGTTGGTAGAATAATGCAGTTGTGTTTTTTTTTTTTTGTTCTATAATTACTTATTTGGGTAAAAATCCTGATATTTAGAGTTATAATTACAGTAAGTGGTGGTAACTTCTGCCCAGTTCCCTCAGGGACTGAGCCAACCATGTCTCTGGAGGCTCAGTCCTCCCACTAACAGTAAGAATGAGAATGATAATTAGGAGTATTTTATTTAATGTTTGAGTGATGATTTGTAGTAGATGAATTGTGTATGCATAGTGTGAATGTGGTATAATGTCAATTAATAAATTTGGGATTATTATGATTGGATTATAAATCAAGATAGCTGTTATTCATACTATATGATAAATAGGTTGTAAATTTCATCATTGGTTTGATTGTGCCCTTCACCCTTCTATGATGATTGATAAAGTAGATATGATTAATAGCATGTTTGGGCTAATGGATGATAAATTTTGTATTAAATTGAGAGTGGTGTGAGTCTTTGTCATGTTTATAAAGTAAGGTCAGGTGTCTTTGGAACTCTTTGTATAACTTAGAGTACTTAAAAGTGAAATGTAGATAATCCAAGTTTGATGACTGGGTTTATGTGGGATGCATTGGATTAAAATGTTTTGTAGTTGCTCATTGATCAGAATATTATCAAATTAGTAGTAATAGTTATTGTAAGAAGTGTGGATACAATGGCCCTGTTAATAAACATATGGTAGATGTTTCCATGGACTTCGAGCTAATTCTTTTATTAAAATTTATTGCTAATATATTTATTGCAAAGTCAATTAAGATTATTAACTATTCACACATACTTCTGCCCAGTTCCCTTGGGGACTGGGCCAACCATGTCCCCCCAGACTGGGGGGGACTGCTGGATGCACGGGCCAATGCAGGGGGTTGCAGGCGTTGCGGAGGGCAGCGGGCGGGTAGGGAGGGGTCACTCTCTGTAATCCAAATCTAGTCAGTCCTCACCAGAAACAACTAAATCACTAATTCAGTGGCAGATACACATGAAAATGGAGGTGAGGAGAAAGAAGTAAAGCCCGGAACAAACGAACATTTCAGATCCATGGGACACAGGGCTGTGAGACTAACTATAGAGACAAACTGTCTCAGAAATACAATCACCGAGGTTTCCACAGATGGAAAAAGAATTTCCGGTTCAAAGATGCCTTCAGTGCAAGATAAGCACCCTCCCATTTCACACGGAGAGGAAAGCCATGATGAACCGGACCAACCATCCGCCAGTGCCTATTCTGATCAAGAAACGTTTTACACGAACATCAGCTGGGAGAAATGCTCCCAATGCCAAAGACTGAATTATAGAGCAAAGAAGCAAAATGGGACCGAAGCTGGGTGGGAGCTGACCATCAGTAAGAAGGAGGAAGCGCTGAAAGGATACAAACATGCGTGAACTGGCTGCCCGCAGCAAAGATACACCAGGAAAACTAAGCACAGGCTGCTGTGTCCCAGGAAAACACGTCTACACCTGGCAAAAGAGTGTTGCTCCAGCAAAGAAAAAAATCCAGTGGACTAAAAATTGACCAATAACTGGCAGTGAAAGAGGAGATGGAGTGACCAGAGTGGGGGACAAGAGAAACAGGAGGGGGGAGGAACACCCAAAAGGCAAGAAAAAAAGAAATGTAAACAAAACGTATACAATAAAAAAGATTATTAGCTAGTATGAGCTTACTATTATGATTAAAGTTTCCAAAAACTATGCTGTATGAGATGATAGATATATGGGAATTTTTTAGTATGAGAAGCACAGAAACCAACATTTTTGGTGTTTTTGAGCAATAGATTAACCGACCTTATTGTAGAAATGTGGTGTAACATAGGAGCTTGGAGATTTTTGGCCACTAAGGAGTAGGTTCAGTTCCTATAACTCTAGAAATAAAAGGTCTTAAATCTATAATCTACTCTGTCAAAGTAACTTTTTCAACGGGATGCTTGATTACAAATGAAGTCAGATAATGATATGTGCTACACACAAGACACTAGAGTTAATGGTAAAAAATGAACCAGATGTTCTGACAGGCAGCCTAAGTGGACCAGTGGCTGGACACCGACATGGATCCCCTGGCCCTGATGCTGTCTTCTGACTTCTAGAGCAGTGGGGATGGGGGTTCCCAAGCACTTCTCCACTGCCTGATGCCTCCTAGCTATGCAGAGCTTCCCCTCTGTTCTGCAATACTAAGAGGTAGAGGTAGAGAGTGGGTGGAGAGGCTGGTGGTAGATGCTGCCAGTGAGTTGATTCATCCTAAAGAGAGGGTGAGCTGGGGAAGGGGGTCCTCCTTGAGTTGCAGAGATGCCAGCTTTTCCTCTCACCATCCTCATCACCGCTGCTAGCCCCACCTGCCCCAGGAGCCCTTGGTTCAGTGGGAAGTGTGGTGTATGGGTACCAATAGCAAACGAGCAGGCACAGAGTTCACTGGAGCCGATACTGCTGTGCCCAAGTGGGAAACGGCAGCATTTTGGCATGTACGTGGACTATGAGGCCTGGCACCAGGATTTCTGCAGGACATACACTCTGGCCCACATACGCACCTCCATTGCTTTCTTGGGCAAGCATGTCTTCCCTTTCCTCCAGGTGCTCTCCCAGGGCACCTGCTTAAAGCTCTGCCCTTGATCTGCTGGCTATCCACAGGGGCTCCTTTGGTGAGCACCAGGGCAGCTGTAGGGGGCTGGTGGGGGTCAAGGACCCCCAAACTATGACCCCCAAACTTAGTCTCCATAAGTTTGGGGGCTCAATGCCTCCTCCTACTATTTGTTACTGCATCGCTTCTCTCCTCCCAGTTCCTCCACACCCCTGCTTCTCCCTCTAGTAGCCTGTGATCCCTGTTGACCTCTGCTGGCCTTCTCTCACCTACTGTGTCTGTCCAACTGGTCTGCTTGGGTCCCTGATGAGAACAGCTGCCTGTTCTTGCCTCCCTCTGTCCACTCCGGGGACTGGGTTTGGGCCTGGGATGAAGGGTGGTTGTGATTTCATTACTTAGCTTCTTTCTGTACCTCTGCTCTTCAACCTACCTGTCAGTTTTGAGGTTGGAGGATTTGACTCATGACAACCCCCAATCCAGTTCTATTTTCTGATGCAAAATTTGACTAATGGATGCAGAAGCATTTTGGAGGAGGCAAGCTGTAGGGTAGAACAGGGTTATACAGAAACAGCTACCCTCTGGGGAAAGTAGGAGGGATAATAAATACTTCTTTTCAATTTCTGCCTCCAGAGTCCTGAGAGATACAGAATGGTCGACAGGATCGAAACTATATACCATTGTATCACCTAACAAATTATTTTCTTCCCCTTCCTTTTATCTGGCACTCAATGTAGGAGCACAACTTACCCCACCATGCCCCCCAGGTCTTTTCACTGCCTAGACTCCTTTCCCCATTGTTCAGTGCAGTTCCTTTCATGAGTTTCTGACTTCTCTCCAGGCCTTTGTTCCCTGAATTTAGGACTCCAGTCAGAAAATCTGGGAACAAGAGTTTGGATTCCTGGGGTGAAGAGTCTTGGGTATAATCTATTTTTCTAATACCCCTTGCTTTCTGTAACATA
This sequence comes from Uropsilus gracilis, assembly GCA_004024945.1. NCBI lineage: Eukaryota > Metazoa > Chordata > Mammalia > Eulipotyphla > Talpidae > Uropsilus > Uropsilus gracilis. The sequence goes on along the minus strand of PVHY01002730.1, from coordinate 102,799 downwards.
ACAACTTTTGTCCTCTACTTTGATGCCCAAAGTCAATTTATGTTCTTGCAGAAAAGGGAAGATAGATTATGTTGTGGAAATAAAATTTACTTGCTGCTTTTTTAAAAAAAATTTTTTTCATAGGAGAAAAAAGTTGGTCTATCAGAATCGTGAATATGATACTTGAATTTAGGGGAGAAAAGTCAGCAAAAGAGCTTTATTAGTAAAGCTTATTGAATACAATTATGATATGTAGGGGTTGTGAAATATTCCTGGGAGTAAGATTGTTGTAGAAAAGTTTATTATGATAATGTTGGCATATTCTGCTAGTGAGAATCAGACAACTGGGTCTTCTGTATATTCAATCTTGAAGACAAAAGCTAGTTTGATTATCCTTCCTCTGTCCAATCAAAGAAAGCTGCTAGGGTTGAAATAACTCAAATTATGGCTATTGGTCATGAGGGTAAAATTAATGTGTACTCATGGAGGCTAAGAGTAGAAAATCTGGGATGGAGGCATCACAAGACTAAGAACTGGAGGTGGGGGTAGAAATGATGAAAATAGTTATTAAACCAGCTGTGGAAATGAAAAACCTTAAGTGCCAACTGCTATAGCAAGATCAGGCTGCTATAGAAGATATCTGGAGGTGCTGACCAGAGGTGGAGGGATGGGGATGGAGGCCATTACAGAGAATCCCTGTCCTTACAAATCAACCTAGACACACCCTAGAAGTGATTAATTTAACAGTATACAACAATTCCACAAAGGAATAACCCCCCCAAAAAAGAACAATTTCTGCACTGGCAAAATGTAGCTCTCCTGCCTGCTCGTGAATATGTGGATGGTTTTCACAGAACTTTTCCTTTTGGAAAGCAGTACCAGCAGCTCTCCTGCCCACCTCTGACTGTGCAGGTACCTCTTATTTTTTTCCCCATTTCCTACTGGTGTCTGTGCAAACATCTTGGCCTCCTGGGTAGACTCACCACGTGCTGCTGAAAGTGGATCTGTGCTGAAAGTTTTTTCAGAGGGATCCCAAGGATCCTGCTCACTGAACCCAAAATTTCATCAAAACAGCAAAAATGTAATCTTAGATGATTAGTGTTCAGAGTGTAAATGTCCCATTTATAAATAAGACTGTTAATAAGATAATTGCTGATGTTACTTCATATAAAATCATTTGTGCTTCTGCGTGTAGTGCTCCAATTAATGGATACTGTAAAGGTAAGGCTCAACCCTGTGAGCCTTACTTGATCAAGCCAAACTTGATTATGACTGATTTGATGGAGCAGAGCCTCAACAAAGCAACTTTACGCTGGGAGAAATGCACTACTGTCAGGCAGAAATTCACTCACCATTCAATATCTCCATACCTTTGATTTGATATATAATTTCAGTGATTTGGGCAAAAAAGATTGAAGTATAGGAATTTCACCAAAGAAGTTTTGATCACAACAGAAAACTCAAAACACCCCAAATGCACAGATAGTGGATTAATTATGTCAAATATCAAGTGATAATCATTTTGTTAGCGGATATTAAGCAGCCATTTTCTGGGGGGAAAAGTTAGGCTTCTATGAAAAGGGGCAGGTGAGCTAACCTTATATGGACATAGGGGCCATGTCAGCCAGAAGTCAACCATATATGGCATCATTGGCCATCAGCCAGCAACATTCCCTTATATGGCAAAGCCCCTCACTAGCCAGATAAGACTCTTTATCTCTTAGCCCTTTACTAGCCAACCCAAATGGTATACGTATCCCCAAACCCCTTGCTAGCCAACCCAAATGGTTCACATATCCCCAAGCCCCTCACTAAGGGATAAAAGAGAACCGTGTGGGGGCTCGGAGTCCTCACTAGCCCTGATGTAGCCGCTGCGTCAGTGATCCAGGTCAGTGCTGGACCCTGACTTAAGTCAGAAAATAAATGTCTTTTGCCTTTGCATTACCCATGTGCTGTAGCAGCTAGAATCCCGGATCGGTACTTTAACAATTATATTTATCCAAAGGACATAATGCCATCCATCACGTGACCATGAAGGAAAATATTTACTGTCTGGAAAGTTATGTTAAACTGCCAAGTTCAAAAGGAGATAACCAAATGCTATGATTCTCTTTAAACTTGAGCTAGAAAAACTTGGGTAGACACATACAAACGAAACTAGATCATTACTTATCATTACTTAATTCCATGAATGTAAATTTAAATGAATTAAAGACTTACATATAAGACTTGAAACTGTAAATATATATAAAATAAAACAGGCAACACACCCCTGGATATCAACTACAAAGATGTATCTGAGGATTCTACTGGCAAGGAAAACAAAAACAAAAACAAACAAATGGGACTGTATCAAGCTAAATGTTTTGTATCACAAAAGAAACCACCACAAAAACAAAAAGGCATTGTGTGAACTAGGGGAAAGTATTTTCAAATCACACATTGACAAATTACTGTATATGTAAAGAACTCAGAAAACTCAACAACAAAAACAACCTAATTTAAAAAGCTGGGCAAAAGACTTATATAGACACTTCTCCAAAGAAGATGTATGGATGGCCCAGAGGCACATGAAAAATGCTCATCATTGCTTATTATCAAGGAAATGCAAATCAAAACCACAGTGAAGTATCACCTCACCGCTGTGAGAATGGCTCATATCCAAAAGAACGGAAACAACAGATATTGGCAAGGATATGGAGGAAAAGAACTTTCATCTTCTCTCGGGAATGTAAACTGGTACAGGCTGATGGAAAATGGTATGGAGATTCCTGAAAGACTTCATGGAAATACCGTCTGATCCAACAATACCACTCCTAGGTATCTATCCAAAAACTAAAACTATGACAGGCTGGAAAGAGAAGACCCAGACCAGGATGGTTTTACATCCCATAAAGTGCACTTAACTGACTATCCCTAAACATTATGGCTTCTATCCCAGGGTCGCTCACAAAATCATTAAACTTTCAGACCCTGATTGCCTGGCTCCACATCCCCACATACTTAGTGACCTAAAACAACACACTTATTTCATGCTTTCTATGGGTCAGGTGTAATCACAGCTTAACTGGGACCCCTGTTTCAGAGTCTCTCAAAAGGTTGCAATCAAGGTGTCAGTCAGCCTTGGAGCCTCGCCTGAAGGCTCATTTGGGGAATGATCCGCTTTCTTACTCCTTTATGCAGGTTTCAGTTCCTTTTGGGCCTTTGGACTCAATTTCTTACTGACTGACAGATGGAGACCACCCTTGGTTCCCTGCTACAAGGCCTCCCCAGCATGGCAAGCTACTTCAAGGGACAAAGACAAGAGAGAGAGCGCCTCTTAGCAAGACAGAAGCTGTAATCTGCTGTAATCACATCATCTCATCATGAAGGCTGCCCTTCTTCAGTGGTGAACTTTGCTGTTAGAAGCAAATTACTCAAATGGGGGAGATTACACAATCCCATGAATACCAAGAGGCAGGGGTCATTGGGGTCCTCTTAAAAGCTACTTCCCACAGAACATGCAAAGAACGACTCTAGTGCAGCTTCCCAAGATACCATTCGTCAGTCAGTGCAAAAGACTGACAATTTCGGACATGAACTAGTTTAGAGGGCTCCACTCATTTATTCTATTTGAGGAAAACCCTAAAGGAAGTACTCTAAATAAATGAAAACTAAATCAGAAGGTATAACTTAAAACGAGAGCAAAACAATGCCTGTTGTAGTTAAAAAGCGCACCTTAGTGTACACACTCAAAATCATAATTAAATGATAGATTGGGGATTTTGAGTTAAAATGCAAAGTTCATCTCCCTCTCTCTCTCTCTCTCTCTCTTTTTTTTTAAAGTCGGTCTTTGTAGTGAATGGTCCTGGGAAGGGGAAAAGAAACAGATTGAGTCAATAAGACAAGGAGTAACAGAGGAGACAGAAGTCCATGGCAATTGCATGCTGTGGTCTTCATAGTGTTTATATTTCATTTTCAAGAATAAAGGAAGATTAATGGATAATGTCTACATGCAAGCAGCAACTTGTTTTTCTCATAATAACCCGCTTTTCTCATGATTTATAACATAACTTTATTTCATGAAAGGAAGTGGCCAATCAAACATTTTTCTGGCAGGCCATGTTATTCCTTGACAACCGTTTGCAATTCTCAATGTTAACCAAGGAGATGGCAGTCCAGGAACTGATTGCAGTTCCTTTCATGTCCTCCAAGGTTCAAGGCCTTTGTCACGCACCAGGTTGAGCCGTTAGTAAGTCTTCTTGAAATAACTGATTTAACATAAGGAAAATACAGTCTTCAAAGAGTATAAATTTTTCAAGAAAAATCTATAAGTAATACTGAGACAAATAGAATACCTTTCTTTACAAATAAAGGTCTAATTACATTCTGATCAAATAATTAGAGAAAACATATATCATGCCTGTTAAAATGCAAAAATTAATTGAATAATTAGAAGAAATAAAAATTTCCATACTAATGAGGTCGGAGGAATGAAAAAAAAGAACAAACTTTCATTAAGCTATCAAGCAAAAGATAAAAGTTATATTTAGGAAATATTAAAACCAGAATAAGCACAATATAATACAAAAAGGTATGGCTATCATAATTATACAAATTGAAATGGGCTGACTCAAGACAAAAATGTGAGATTAAAACAAAATATATATTCATAGCTAGGATCAAGTACTATATCTTAAAAATAAAATAAGGAAAGATATACTAGGCGAGTATTAACAAAATTAAAGCAGCAGTGGTGGTATGTTCATCAAAGTACAATCAAGTTTAAAAACACTCAACAGAAAATAAGAAAAATGCATAATAACATTGTGCAAAATGACCTAAGGTTTACACTTAAGGAATTCCCTTCCCCCCACACACATAAAAAAAAAGTAATGAGAAGTTTGCTTGAAAATAGTATAACATTTATTCTTTTGATAATATAACAGCCAAAGTAAATAAGAAAAATTCAGAGTATCTTTAATCATCAAACTAGATTGAAATCTGTACCTAATAGAAAATATATTTTCTCTTACAACCATAAAAAATTTACAAAATCTGGGACATGAAGAAAATTCCAGAGTAATGTTTACAAGTGCAGATTCAACAGCTACATTCAAAGCTCACAGTAAAATTATAATTAAAAAATGAAACAAAAGACGAAAACCTTCAGCATCTAGAAACTAAGAAACTTTCAATTGTTTGAGTCAAAATGAGTTTAGTTCTACAGTTGCACTTTTCATACCAGAGTTTTTGAGATATAGCTCCATTTGGAGTAATATCTAGCCTCTAATCCTTCACGTTAAAAGAAAAAAAAAGAACGGAAGAATAAAAAAATTAATAAAGTGGAATTTGACTTTAAAAAATGAGAAAAAGGACAAAATCAAGTAAACATATGAAACACAATGCCAAAAAATCAAATAGGGGCAATACATATATAATATAAACTTAATAAAAAGAATATAAATTTAATGAATAAAGAATATAAACTTAATAAAGAATATAAACTTGACTATAAATTTTTTTAAAAGAATCCATTAGATGGATTAGTGCCTAGACCCAGCGTGGTGTCACGTGTGCCTTTAATCTCAGCCTAAGAAGGGAGTTCGAGGCTAGGAATCGCTTGAGTCCACGGGTTCGAGATACGCCTGGGACAACATACCAAGACCTAGTTTCAAAAAATAGCTGGGTGTGGTGGTGCACACTTGTAATCCCAGCAACCTGGGAGACTGAGGCTGGGGATCGCTGGTACCCCTGGCAACGTGTGTCTGCGGTTCCCTGAGCAACATAGAAAGATCTAGTCTCAAAAAAAAAAAAAAAAAAGAAAAGAAAAGAAAAGAAAAGATGGATTAGTGCCTGGCAAACCTGATCAAATTGAAATGAAAGCAAAAATACTGCATTAAAAGGTGATTTAAACCAGAGAAGTAGTAGTTTAAACTCATTATAGTGGAATATGAGGTACAAATCTAAAGCGATACTTAATTAAATATTTAGGTGAAATATGTTAGCACCTTGGAAAAGGGTAATTATAAAATTAATTTAAAAAAATTCCCTAAGCGACCAGTAAGTATAGGGAAAATAGTTCAAGTCTATTGTCTGAGATGGTTTTACTGGACACACCTCTACTGGCACAGGAAGCCTGGTTGGGACTGGCAAAGGCTGATGCGCCAAAGGTCCTAATTCTCTTCTGGCAACCTTGTGAATTGGACATGATCTGGTGGGGACTCCATGGACAGTACAGGCTAGAAAGAGCAGACCCAGAGCAAGATTGTTGGGAAGGAAGCCAGAATGCGATGATGGGCTGGTGTGAGATGAGGAAATTGGCAGACACCAAAGCTGATGGAAAGCTGGGACCCCACCAGTCAGGGTTGGAACAATAGGGGTGAGCACAGAAGAAGCATGATTGCCCTGATACCTCGAATTGTCCTGAGTGTCCCAAGGTGGAATCATTAAGGGGACTGTCCCTCACTTACCTATCCCCCATCCTAACATTTTTAACACTTCTGACCTAAGGAATACTTAGAATTTTCATGCTTCCTCCCAATCATCTTGCTCTGGTTTGCCCTTTCCATCCTGTCCTAGCCACAGGTATAGGTTTAGGGGACACAGAAAATATTAAAAGCTCTTGTTCCAAAATTCATTAACAAAACTCTGGGCAATGGGAAATGAGGGCAGGGAAGATATTCTGGCCACATGTGAGATGAGGAGGAGAAAGAGATAGAGGGACAGAGGGGTGGACAGATATGGAAGAATTTGAGTATACCCCCCTCCCCAAGAACAGAGTCAAGAGACCAAATGGTGAACAGAGAAGCAGAGAGAACCTCCAACATGCCCTGAGAAATAGAGAGACAGGTGTATGAGGAATTCATGGAGTGTCTCCCTCATGAAGAGCACTGGGTATAGGACCTCAGGTGTGCAGAGTTCAGTTGTCATTTTTGGAACGCAGGTCAGTGGTGAGAGGGTCATGCTGGGTTGTCTGGTGAAGCATCAGTGCCAGCAGTCCCGCCCGGTTACTCATGGATGTGTGTACATTGCGCTCCTGCGCAAGCAGCTCTTCCAGCTTGTGCAGCTGTGAACAGTGAGTGTGAGAGGGGGCTCCCGGTGCAACCCCACCCAGCTCCACTGAACGTCACAACTTACCGCACGCACGCGCTCCAGGTCCACCTCCGCGCGCCTCAGCTTCTCCCAGCAGTAATGGTAGTTGCACTGGCGCTTGGGGAGGCGACAGAAATCACCGGTCAACTCAAAGACATTGTGCACTAGTGGGCAGCCACACACCTCATCCTCTGCTACCTGCAGGGCAGAATGAGACGTAATGAGATAGGGAGGAGGGTGTTAGGGAGGGCATGAGAAGAAGGGGGGGGTGGAGAGCAGCTGAGCAAGGAGAGAAACTGAAAGTGGCAGGGTGGGGGTGGAAAGAATAATTCAGCGGTTAGATTGGGAAGAGGGGGTGGAAGGGAGGTGACCAAGATAGAGAACGGAGGAGTGAAGTTAACAAGGCAGAAATGGAGGAATAGCTGTGATCAGGCAGACAATAAGAAGTACAAAAGGAGGTCCCACAGGAACAAGAGAGGGATGAAAGGAAGTCAGACAGGGACAAGTAGATGTATAGGCTTGGTAAGGCAAGGGGGGTGAGTAATGAGGCAGGGAGTGGGGAGGAACAGAGGCTGGGTAAACAGGGAGGAAGAAAGAAGTTAGGAGATAATAGGCAGGGAGAAGATGATTGGGGGCAGTGGTGCAGGAAGAAGAATCAAGAAAAATGAGAAAAGAAGAGAAAAATGATAGGCATGTGGGGAGGAGAGGATGAATGTAGACAGGTAGGCCGGGTTTGAATAAACAGCGGTTAGGCAAAGGGAAAAGTTAACAGATGTTCACCTGTGGATGGGACCTATATAGAAGAGGTGTAAACCTGAACCTAGCCCTGAATCATATACAGTGTTGTAAACCATTACCTCCATAAAGAAATAGTACAGCTAAAATGTCCAAAAGAGAATAGGGATCAGGCAGTAAGAAGAGGGTAATATGAAGCAATCAGCAAGGTAAAGGGAACACACAAGAACTGGTTAGGAGGAGGAAGGCAGTCAAGCAGGTAGGAGGAGAGGCACAGTCTCACCTTGGAGTCCCGAGAGTGCTCAGGGCACAGCACCTGGAGCCGCTTACAGTACCTCTTACTCTGTGGGTTATACACATCACAGAAGAGCCTTGTAGCCCTGACAGGAAGTTGAAAGTGACATGCTGAGAATGGGGAGGAGGGAATCTTTCCCTGAACCCTGACCTCACGTTGTCCTCAACCCCACCCATACCTGACCCCATTCCCACCCACCTCTGCATCTGAGCCCACATCTGAGCCTCTGCATGTGAGCTGCATCTACCTTTGACCCTGACTGGTACCCACACTCACCCCTCAATGCAAGTGGGGTACAGCGACCCAAAGGATGATTTGCACTCATACTGCGAAGAAACAATACAGATGGAAAGAACTTCAGATTTAAGCTGCTGAATGCCCACCCAGGGCAAAGTTCACCAACACACCTGTCCCCTGTAGACCCTGTGCTTCTGTCTGCCCGGCCTTTGTTCTCCCTCAATACTGAATGAAACCCCAATCTTGGCCTTCATACTAGGGATGGAAGAAAAGCACAAATGGGTAGACCCAGGAATCAAACCTACTTCCCTTCCTGTGGATTCCACACAGCCCAAGACACCCTTACCACACCTGGCCCCTGCCAATGCCCCAACCTTGGCAAAGCAGCGCTCCATGTGGCGCAGGGCAAGAGTCATACTGATGGATTGACCACAGGAAACACAGAAGATCTTCATGTCGACACCATCCTTGCTACATTTGTTACTCTGTAGGGGACACTGAAGCAGCACAGAATAGAGACAGGCAAGGCAAGATACCCAGATCCCTTTCTCTCCATCCCACCCATTCCCTCTTACTTCCTCATCCTTGTACACAGTCTGCTGCTTGCCACGTTCAATGATGGCCTCAAGTTCATGGAACTTGTACTCCATGGACCTCAGGCGGGCGTGGGTGTCCTGTTGCTCACGGTGAATGCGTTCGAGTACTTTCTTGCTTTGCTCTTCAGCAATGCAAGGACTGTTCCGCCACTGCTGGATACGTTTGGGCAGGATCTCATAAATGCGACTGGGAGGAACGACCACAGAAATGGAGTGGGTAGATGAGATTATCAAAAGAAGAAATGGATGAGTGATCCCCCAAACAGTGAATGTAAAGAATGAGTAGCGGATGAATGAATACTGATGAATAGGTGATTGAATGGTGGACGGATGAGTGAGTGAACAGAGAGGTGAGTGGGTAAATAACTATAAAGATGAAAGAGTGTGTTGGTGGCTGGAATGAGGCTGGGTAGTTGAGTGGGTGGTTCGCTGTAAGAACGGATGGATTAGTGAGTGGGTGGAAGAATGGTGGGAGGATGCACTGGGATAGATGGACTTACAGATGGCATAGTTAACACCCTACTCCATGCCCTGTTGCTTAACCTCTAGGTGTACTCACTCAGCTGCCAGCCTCATGCCACATTCATCTGAGCAATACTTGGAGCCTGGCCTGGTGGCATACACACAGTTAGGTCCCAGGCACTGCTGTAGCAAGGCTGAATCTGCAGCATCCGTCTTCTCTTTGAGCTTCTTCTTCCTCATTTTATTCTTCTCCTTTTTCTTCTCCTGTTTCTTCTATGGGGCAAGAGTGGGCAGGGAATGGCAGGGGCAGGGTTTTTTATGTCAGTCCCTTAACCCTGTACTCCTGCCCTGTATTCCACCCCAACGTCTGCCCCCATGCATCCCCCATTCCACCATTTTTATCACCTTCCACTCTGCCTTTCTCTTCACATTCTTCATTTTCTTCATATTCACTGCCTGCTTTTGCAGTGCAGGGTCCAGAACCATCAACTCATTGGCATCACTCATTTAGCCCTGTAGACCAGTAAAAGGTTGACAGGTCTTCTCAGTTTAAATGTTGACCCTCTTGCTGACCCACTCTGCTTTCATTGTCCCCATATTTCCACCAGTGTTTCTGCCACATACTCATCAGACTTTGCTTATCAGAAAGCCCCCTATGTAGGAGTCTGGGTATAGTTTTCAGTTCTGAGACAGTCTTTAGACAACAGTTAGGATATGGCAGTTGTCATAGGTGCCTGTTTTATGCTAATGTCATGGATGCCATTGGACTTCGGGGACAACCTGGACTTTTGCAGTAGGCAGTTGTGGTTGAGTGGGCACTGGAAAAGTGTTACATGGGAAAACTGAGAGGCAGACCCTAGGCACCAACTCTACTCTTTCATCCACTTTGTGTCCTGGATGCACCAGAAACCAGGGGTTACAAGTGGGGTTCCTTGCTGGCAGGAAGAAGGCTCTGGGTCAATACTAAGTAGGTAGGGAGAGGCTCGCCATGATCCAACCCTCCTAGTCTCAATTGCTGGCCCAGGTAGTCTAACTACCTAGGTAGTCTAACTACCTAGGTATACTAGATCCTGTGTGCCTGGGAACGACTAGCAACACTTGACCCTTCTTGTCCATCTTATCCAGACTCACTGGGCTGACCCACCCGGTCCCATCTTACCTGCCAGAATGCATTAGGCCATGCCTGTCAATATAGAAAAACTAGACTCCATCCTCTTAGACTTGCCTGGCTCAGCCATCATTGCCTCTCCAGGACAGATCTGCTGCCTTACCCACCTCTGCCCAACCTGCCCAAACACGCATGGTTTTGCCCCTCAATATGCTCCACCTCCCTTTCTGCCCCACCCAGTTCACCTAGATTCTCAAGGCCATGCCTGCCAGATCTGCCCTCTGGGGCAAGCTTTATCTGCCTTATGCTTCCAGTGATCTCCATACACCAGAGAAGGGAATACCCGAACCTGCCCCTGTGCCAGACCCCAATGCCTTAGATACTTAGAGTCCCATATACCCCTCTCCCCACCCAGTTTTACTTTCCCACATATCGAACTACACCAAGCCTTGCCCTCTCCCCATCTGCATGTGCCAAAAAGTTCCCCATCTTCCAGTATTCATTCACCTGGAATGATTTTACAACCTTTATTATGAAAAGTATTCCTCCTTGCATCCCACAACAAATAATATATGAATATCCAAGTAATATGTATGTAACTAAAACATATAATGTAGATAAAAGTGGAATCTAAAAAATATTTCGTTTGAGCTGGGACTACATCAAACTAAAAAGCTTCTGTAAAGCTTCTGTATAGAAAACAAAAAGAAACCCAACCAAGTGGGAAAAAAGTTTTGCCCTCCATACAAGTGATGAGGGTCTGATAACAAAAACATACAAAGAACTCATACAACTTAACAAAAACAAAGAAAAAAAAACCAGTTAAAAAATGGAGAGACCTCAGATTTCTCTGAAGAGACACTTCAAGCAAGAAGAGAATAGAGCCTCATATTCAAAAAACTCCAAGACAAAAAGTGCCAGCCAAGAATACTCTACCCTGCAAAGCTGTCCTTCCTATATGAAGGAAAAATTAGAACTTTCTCAAACAAAGTCTCCAAAAATTTGCTACCACCAAACCACCACTCCAAGAAATATTGGAAGAAGCCTCAAGACCAAAACCCTCAGACGAATAAATAGAATATACATAACAAGAAACCAAAGCAGAACTTCAAAATGACCTCTAGAAAACCAACACTAGAACCCCACAAATCAGTAGTCACTCTAAATGTCAATGATCTAGACTCATCAATCAAAAGACACAGAGTTGCGAAATGGATCAAAACACAGAACCCAACATTCTGCTGTCTCCAGGAAACACATCAAATCCCTAAAGATAAGCGTAGACTGAAGATGAAAGGATGGAAACAATTCTACAAGCGAACAGTCCCAAGAAAAAGGCAGGGGTAGTCATTCTCATTGCAGATAAAGCAGATTTCAGAATTAAAAAAAGTGACAAAGGATAAAGACAGACACTACCTAATGGTACGTGGTTCAACCCACCAAAAAGACTTCACAATTATCAACATATATTCACCAAATGAGGGCGCACCAAGATTCATAAGACAGCTACTAGCAGAACTGTAAACAAATATTGACAAAAACACATATGTTGTAGGAGACTTTAACAGCCCACTCTCACCAAAAGACAGATCAGTAAAACAGAAACTAAAAAAGGACACAAAAGCTTTAAAGGAAGACTTAATTGATATCTACAGAACACTGCATCCCCCAAAATGGGAATACACCTTCTTTTCAAATGCACATGGATCCTTCTCTAAAATTGACCACATATTAGGACATAAGAAAAACTTGAATAAATACACAAAAATCAAAATTATACCAACTTTTTTCTCTGATCATAAAGGCATCAAACTAGAAATTAACAATGAGGAGAAAGCAAGAAGAGTGTCCAATACATGGAAACAATATACTACTAAATGAAAAATGTGTAATCGAAGAAATTAAAAAGAAGAAATTAAAACCTACTTTGAAACAAATGACAAAGAAGACACAACATTCCAAAATGTCTGGGACTCAGCAAAAGCATATCTAAGAGAAAGGTTCATAGCAATACAGGCCCATATCAAAAACCAAGAAAATATTCAAAGAAAAAAACCTCATATCCCAACTCGAAAAATTAGAAAAAGGACAGCAGAAAAAGCCAAAGCCCAGCAGCAGACAAGAAATAATAAAAATAAAAGAAGAAATAGATAACATAGAGACCAAAAAGACTATCCAGAAGATCAACAAAACTAAGAGCTGGTTCTTTGAAAAAATAAATAAAATTGACAAACCCCTTGCAAAGCTCACAAAGAAAACACTCAAATAAATAGAATCACAAATGAGAGAGGGAAAATCACAACAGATACAAAAGAAATCCAAAGGATAATCGGAGACTACTATGAACATCTATATGGAAACAAATACAACAACCTGGTTGAGATGGACAGATTCTTGGAAAAATACAACTACCCAAAATTGCACAAAGAAGAAATAGAGAGCCTAAATAATCAAATCACAAGCAATAAAATTGAAGCAGTCATAAGAACTCTCCCTAAAAATAAGAGCCCAGGACCAGATGGCTTTACAAATGAATTCTACACGACATTCAAAGAGGAAATAACACCGATACTATTAAAACTCTTCCAAAAAATTGAGAATGAAGGGAAACTCCCAAACATTCTATGAAATAAACATCACACTCATACCAAAACCAAATAAGGACAGCACCAAGAAAAAAAGCTATAGACCAATTTCCCTAATGAACACAGATACAAAAATTTTAAACAAAATACTAGCAAATCAAATCCAACGATGCATAAAAAGCATTATTCACCATGACCAAGTGGGATTTATCCCAGGGGCACAAGGATGATTCAACATCCGGAAATCAATTAACATAATACACCACATCAACAAGAAGAAAAACAAAAACCACATGATCATATCAATAGATGCAGAGAAAGCACCTGACAAAGTCCAGCACCCATTTATGATAAAAGCCCTTGAAAAACTGGGGATCAAAAGAACATACCTCAACATAATAAAAGCCATCTATGGCAAATCTACAGCAAACATCATCTTAAATGGGGAAAAACTAGAATCATTCCAGTTAAGATCTGGAACTAGGCAAGGATGCCCACTCTCTCCACTATTTTTTAACATTGTATTGGAAGTTCTAGCCAGGGCAATAAGGCAAAAGAAAGATAAAAAAGGGATACAAATAGGAAAAGAAGAACTGAAGCTTTCATTATATGCAGATAATATGATTCTTTATGTGGAGAACCCAAAAAAATCCATAGAAAAAATTCTTGAAACAATAAACCAGTTCAGTAAGGTAGCCGGTTACAAAATCAACACACAGAAGTCAGTAGCTTTCCTATACGCAAAAAGCCAAGCAGAAGAAGAAATTAAAAAAGTCATCCCATTTACCATTGCACCAAAAACAATTAAATACTTGGGAATAAACCTAACAAAACATGTAAAAGAACTATACAAAGAAAACTTTAAAACACTACTAAAAGATATAGAAGACATAAAGAAATGGAAAGATATTCCTTGCTCATGGATTGGGAAAATTGGCCAATCCAATTTTCCAAAAATGGCCATCAAAATGGCCATCCTACCAAAAGCAATCTACAGATTCAATGCAATCCCTATAAAAAATCCAATGACATTCTTTAAAAAGATAGAACAAAAATTACAAAAATCCATATGGAATAACAAAAGACCTCAAAATATAAAAAAAAAACCTCCTCTCCAAAAGCAGAGAGAATAGAGGCCTAACTATTCCAGACTTCGATTATACTACAAAGCCATAATCAAAAACAGCATGGTGCTGGTACAACAACCAACAATCAGACCAATGGAACAGAATTGAGAGTCCGGAAATAAAGCCACACATATATAGTCAACATATAATCTTTGACAAAGGAGTAAAAAACTTACATTGGAACAAAGATACCCTCTTCAAAAATGGTGCTGGGAAAATTGGACTAAGACGTGCAAAAAAAATGGACCAAGACAACTCCCTCACACCATGTACAAAAATCAATTCAAAATGGATAAAAGACTTAGATTCAGACCTGAAACCATAACATACATAGAGGGAAATTTGGGCAAACCCCCCCATGAAATACAATTCAGAAACCCCTTTCTGGAAACATCTGCAAATGGCAAAAAATTGAAGGAAAACTTAAACAGATAGGACTACATCAAATTAAAAAGCTTCTATACAGAAAAGAGGTAACAGAAAAAACTAAAAGAAACCCAAACGAATGGGAAAAAATTTTTGCCCACCACAGGAGCGATGAGGGTTTAAATAATACAGATCCACAAGGAACTTGTACAACTAAACAAAAACAAAACAAGAAGCCCAATCAAAAAGTGGGGAGAAGAACTAAAAGGACACTTCTCCAAAGAGGAAATACAAATGGCCAACAGGCACATGAAAAATTGCTCAATGGCACTAGCAATCAGAGAAACGCAAATCAAAACCACAATGAGATACCACCTTACACCAGTAAGAATGTCCCACATCAAAAAAACAGGCAACAACAAGTGCTGGCATGGATGTGGAGAGAAAGGAACACTCTTACACTGCTGGTGGGAATGTAAACTGGTCCAGTCACAACGGAAAGCAGTATGGAAGACCCTCAAACTAATGAAAATGGAATTACCATTTGACCCAGCAATCGCTCTTCTGGGAATCTACCCAAAGGAGACCTCAACGCTTGTACAACAGGACACCTGTGCCCAGTTGTTTACTGCATCACTATTTATAATTGCAAGGACATGGAAACAACCCAAATGTCCCAAAACAGACGAATGGATGAAAAAGATGTGGTATATATACACAATGGAATATTATGCATCGATTAAAAATGACAAATCTGACGATTTTATGATAACATGAATGTACTTAGAAGAAATCTTATTAACAGAAAGAAGTCAGAAAGAAAATGACAGAAACCAAATGGTTTTGCTAATATATGGGACATAGGAAAAATAAACAAAAGCCATGAGGAAAAGTCAAAACAAGCTAACAACCAAACTGAAGTATACAACTGGGGGGAGGGGGCGAGTCGCAGGAGGGGGTGGGAACAGTCAGGGAAGGAAGGCGGTAGGCAAACCCTGGGGATTACAAAGATGTGAAATTTATATATAAATAAATTATTTAATATAAAAAATACTTCGCTTGTTGGCTGTGTAATACCTGACAATGAACTCTGCCTGCAGGATGTTTGCATCCATCACTTAGGATTTTGCTCCACCTTAACATTTAATGTTTTTAAGTGACAATCTCACATTTTTGGACCCATGCTAATGAAAATCAGGGATGTGGGGGCAACCAAATATTAAAATTAAAAAATACACATAAAATAAATGTGTTTATATTTACTCACAAAGCAATCATTACTTTTAATGATTAACTGAATAAACGAAAAGAATATACATATTTAAATAATAAAATCAGTTGGATAACTCAAACTATTTTCGAGCTAGAGAATTAATAAAAACTGAACCTGAATCTTTAAAGGAACATAAACCATTACAATGAACAAACATCCTTCAGGACATGGATAAGTGTGGTTTAAAATCAATAAAAGGCTTAACTTTTGAAAAATGAAAAGGCGTTTCTAAGTAACTCCTAACTCCTGGTTAAGAAACGAAAAAAAAAAAAAAAACCCTGAAATTAAAAGAGACTTAGAACTTGACAAGAATACTAACTGCCGATCTTGAGGCGCTAAGTAGCGAGAAAATGACTGATCTGTGCGTTCAATGGAAACTTGAACAAATCCCCCTCCTGATTCCAAAGACCCCCGTTATCAACTCCAAAATCTCATTCAGTGACACATACCTCCCTCCAATTACGAGGCCCACTATCCTTCACCACAGTCCTTCCGAAAATACCTCAGTGCTCTGTAGATCCGAAACACTGCGTAACCTTGTGGTAAAGTGTAGGGAAGAGGGTAGGTAGATCTACTTCCTACACCCCGTAGCCCCGCCCCTTCTTGTTAGGTTTTCCTGCTTCTCGAGAGCCCCTGCCCAGCCACTGTTCTGTCTATATTAGGGAGAAAACATACCATCATGGGAACACCAGTCTACAGGATATCACAATAGACTTTCGTGGATATAATTGTGCCCCTCTCTTTAACATATCTTATGCCTGTGCCTCCTTTCGCATATCGGAGTGATTGCTCATTGAGTTATTCTATATGGAAGAAAAATGGATTCCCTTATTTCCAATTATTTTGAATAGTTTCATATTATCACTCTTCACTATCAACTTTCTTAGTAGTGATATAGGCAATACACAAAAAAACAGATAAATCAATTTTTTTAAGTGGAGAAAAAAATTTTTTATAAAAATATGAGGAAAAATAGCAAAATATAAGGCAGTAGGAATAAGTTAATATTTGAAGCTCATATCTTATTACATAAAGAGGAATACAAATATTAATGAATGGAGTAAACTTAAAGTCAAACATTGTCTTTTTGAATTAAAATTAACAAATTTTTTCTGGCCTTATTTTTCACTACTCCCTGTCTTGGTCTGTAATCCGACTTCATCAAAATATACTTTCTGGATTAAGAAAAATAATTTTAAAAATTAACAAATTTTGTCATGTACTGTTTATGCTAAACCTAGTAAATCATAAGGATACAGAAAAGTTTGAAAAAAGGGATGGAATAAAAGTTGCCAGGCACATACAAATAAAAATAAGTCATCGCTTCTCAGCCTTTTAGCTAAGATCAAGTGTAAAAATAAAAGTCAGTTATAGTAATACTGATTGAAGACTAAAACAAGAAAATTAGCATTGAAAGGTTTGATTCACCATAAAAAATGTAAAAATCCCATTGTACACAATTAAGTGGTATAAAATAAATATAAAAATATTAGAACAAAGGCCGGGCACGGTGGCTCGTGCTTGTAAGCTTCAGCCTATGAAGCGGCCGGGGCTAGGGATCGCGGTTCGTGTCCCGCCTGGGGCCTGTAGCGAGACCTAGTTCCAAAAAAATAGCTGGGCGTGGTGGTGCGCGCCTGTCATCCCAGCTACCTGGGAAGCTGAGGCTGAGGATTGCTTGAGTCTGTGGTACCCCGGGCAAAGTGAGCCTGCGGTTCCACGGGCAAAAATAGCAAGACCTAGTCTTAAAAAATGTATATTATATATTGGAACAACAAGTAAAATAGGGGGATATATCTTTATGAAAAATAGCAACCTGACCAATGGGCGTGGTGGCACGTGCCTATAATCCAAGCACTGGGAGGCGTGGTGGCACGTGCCTATAATCCAAGCCTGGGATCGCTTGAGTCGGCTGGACCAGGACTACCCCAGGCAACATAGCGAGACCTAGTCTCCAGGAAAGAAGGAAGGGAGGGAGGAAGGGAGGGAGGGAGGAAGGAAGGATTGCAACCATACTGCTCTTTTAATTTCCAGCTACTGTTCAAGACTCAGTTTTTGTGACACTATCTAAGAAGCTCTCTCTGCTTCCTTTTCATCTGGATGACCGGTCTTTTCTGAGTGAATTTATGGGTATAATTACAATAGTAAAGATGTTCCATTTATTTTAATCTTTTTTAATTTTATTTTTTAATTGATTGCACAAATTATATATGTTACATCATTGTCTCCCCGAGGTTCTCCCACCACCTTATCACCCGTGAACCATCTTAATCTCTTGTGCCCATCCCTCCCCCAATTTTACCTCCCTCCCACTCTCTTGTTCTATGCTTTCGTTCTACTAGCACTTAGTTTTAAATGTTCCTTGTCCTTTTATTTGTTTTCCTTATATCCCACGTGTAGGTGAGATCATCCTGTATTTCTCTTTATCTTTCTAGTTTATTTCTGCTAACATGATTCTAGGTCCATTCATGTTATCACACATGCATCAAATTTGTCTTTCTTGATTGATGAATAATATTCCATTGTATACATATATCACATCTTTCTGATTCATTTGTCTGTTTTGGGGCATTTGGGTTGTTTCCATAACCTGGCTATTGTAAATAGGGTTGCAATAAACACCTGAGTACAGGTGTCCTTTTGGATTAGTGTTTTTGTATCCTTTAGGTAGATTCCCAGAAGTAGGATTGCTGGGTCTAATAGTTTATTTTAATATTGAAATAAAAGGAAGGGGGGTGTGCCTGAACCTCTCACACCAGTTTTGTGCCTGTGTACCTCACAAAAAAATGAGGTCAAGGACAGAGTTGGTCTTGGTTAATATTGGTTGCCTAGTGCCCAGATGCCTGTGTATGCCTGGCATACAATGGTGGCCTTTGGTGACCAGAGGAATGTGTATCTGAGCAATGGGCTCACTCCTCAGTGTGCATAGAGTGTGATTCCTTGACACCAGATTCTGAAAAAATAAAAAAGCTTGATGGCAAAGAAGCAGAAAGAAAATTCAAATCTACCTCCCCAAATCTTCCAGGAGTTAAGAAGGAGTTGAGTTGGTAACAAAGCAGTTAAATTTTAATGACTAAAGAGTGGGCTAAAGGTAAAGAAAATGAACATGACTGAAGTTTATTGAATGGTTATGAAATTGGCTGGTATATGGAGAGGTTCTTTAAATAAATGGATTTTCTATGTCGATAGTTCCCTCCCCTACATGAGTCTGGGAAGTCCCTCCTTGGCCCCCCTTCCCATTTTTGCAGGATCCCAGGTCTAGGCAGCCTGAGGCTCAGCTCAAGTTCAGTCACTTTTGTGCAAGCTCTGGTAGTGTCATTTGCAGATAAACATTCAAACTTTTGCTCAGTCTGTGAATACAAAGCTGAAAGAAAAAGTTAGATAAGCTTTTTTTTCTTTTTAAGCTTTAAAATTTAAAAACAATTTGATGATTTGACTTCTCTTTCTATTTTTAACAGGGTTTTGTAATTTTTTTTCATTTAGCTCTATTTCCATTTAATGTTCTATTGAAATTATTTTTATTTATTAAAAATTATTTATCTTACATCATTGTAGTACCCATAGTCCTTTCACCACCATATGACCAGTGAACAGTTACCATATTCCCTTGTGTTCTTCTCTCCCTTGTTTTGCGCCCCTTTTCCTCATCTTTTGCATATGTTTCAGCGGGAGAAAAAAAAAGACAAACTCATGCCATTTGCAGCAACATGGATGGAGCTGGAAAAGATTACACTAGCCAATGTTAACCTAAGTTTCAAATGCATTAGACACCCTGCCCCTCTGGTGCTATTGCAAAATAGCAAATTACTGTAACCTATCTGGCTCCCTATTATTTCTTAACGATAAGAACAAATATACACATAATTTATACTAGAGTTATGTCTAACTAATAAAGGAGAAGAAAAGTAAAGTTGAAAAAGTGTTAAGATCTTTCTCTTAAGAAGCTCTTTTCCACTTTTTCAAGCCTGGTGTCCTTAGCTTCACAGTTCACATCAAACCAAATATACAGATTAGGGCAGGAAGTTGAGAAACCTAAGGCAACTCTAAATAAAGAATGGTAGTTCTCTCTTACTCACAAGTGATATGTTCCAAGATCCCCAGTAGACGCCTGGAATCGTGGTTAGTACTAAATCCTATTTAATACTGTTCTTTTTCCTATACATACATACCTTTGAGAAATCTTAGTTTATAATGTAGGCACAGTAAGATATTAGCAATAATAACTAATAATATAATAGAACAATTATAATACATAATAAAAGTTATGCAAAAGTGGAGACTGTCCCCAAATATTTTATTATACTTAATATGTTTGTTTTGATGCATTTGAACTTGAAATTGGACAGTGAGATTGGAAAGTGAAATCAGGGATTAGGCAAGACTGCTTCATTCCCTCTCTGTGGCTGTGCATATTCGCAGCACTGCTTGTGGTGTCCAAGCAAAGGTGTATTTCAACTCAAATGAGTCATCAACAGCTTCCTCACATCTGACTTCAGACCTACGTCTCTAGTGTTTCATGACTCTTTATTGCTGTTTTCTTTTCTTTCATTCCTGATTCCACAGCCTTAGCAAGTTTCCCATATTTTACATAATAATGAACCCCTGTCTCTTTGATGTGGCTGGTTATTCTTTTTCCTCCAGGGTTGTCTTCCCAAAGAGTTGCAGATGAAGAAATATATCATTATCCTCCTTGGGATTCTTCTCAATCCCTTGGGCACTCAGAATCAGTTCTCTGCCCCATGATCTATCTGTCCTTCAGAGTCCCCTATGATGGTGTCCACTTTCTTGAAACAGTCAAGTCCTCTCCCCAGACTGTCCATGTGTTGAACCTTCAGGGCATCCTGGATAGTCAGCCTCTTGTCAATCCAGGAAGGGCTCCCATATCCTGGGACTTTGCTCAGACTGTCCTGCTCTTTTGCTAATTTCTGCTCACTCCTCAAGACTTAGCTGTGGCATTACCATATGAGGAATTTCCCTCTACTTCTTTTCAACTTGGTGACCCTCTTCTCATATGAGTGTATTTGTGGGCATACTTATAAGAATGAGTAGTGTTCCTTTTATTTCTGCTTTAGAATTATAAAAGATGGGAAGTGTTGCATGTCTGTTTTATAATTGTCTGTTTCTGCCTGTCAACATTCTGCTCATCACAGATGACTGACCCACTGGGAAGTGTTTTCACAAACCCTTTTCTCCCCCTTCTTCAGTTTTCCCACAGCATTTCTGTTATTCTGTCTGTGTCACTGTGCAGAGCAAAGGTTTCTGTCCTCCACCAGTAAGCTAAGGCAAAGCTGGAGTGTGAATGCCTCTACTCCCAGGCCAGTGCTCCTGTAACAATTGCTGCTAGTTCTTAACTGCTTTGGTCTCTTCTAACTTTTCAGGTACACATGAATGAAAAGCACTTAATGAGTAAACAAGCATGCCCTAGGAGACAGATGCTAGATTGGCAATGCAGGTAGGATGGAGCAAGATCACTAACCAGCCTATAAGCAGATACTCTATCTTTAACCTTTCTCTGCAGACTGTTTCTATATTTAAAATATTTTTTCCTTTTACCTTTTGACTACTTTCACTTATTTTCCCAACTCTCACCCTCCACCTTGTGACAACCACCAATATGTTCTGTGTATACACAAGCTTTTTATTTTTGGTTAATATTGCTTTTGTTTTGTTTTGTTTTGTTTTTAATTCCACATGTAAGAGAGATCATAGGGGTATTTGTTTTTCTCTGTCTTATTTCACTTGGCATAATGCCCTCAAGGTCTATCCATATTTTTACAAACAGCAAAATTCTGTTCATTTATATGGCTAAATTATATAATATGTAATGCATACATATCACAATTTTTTATCCATTTATCCCTCAATGCTCATTTAAATTGTTTCCATATCTTAGTTATTTTAAGTAATGAATATGGGGGTCATATAATCACATCTTGGAGATATTGCAAGTTCAGTTCCAGACCACCGTGATGAAGAAAATATCATAAAAAAGTAGATCATATGAAGTTTTTGGTTTCCCAATGCATATAAAAATTATATTTAGGCCAGGCATGGTGGCACATGCCTGTAGGCGGCAGCCTAGGAAGCCGCGGCTGGGGCCAGGGATCGTGGTTCGAGTCCCGCCGGGGGCACATATTGAGACCTAGTCCCCCAAAAATAGCTGGGTGTGGTGGCACATGCCTGTAATCCCAACTACCTGGAAAGCTGAGGCTGGGGATTTCTTGAGTCTGTGGTACCCTGGGCAATGTGAGCCTGCGGTTCCACAGGCAAAAGTAGTGAGACCTAGTCTCAAAAAAATAATTATATTTACACTAAACTGTCGTCTATCAAGTGTACAGTAATACATAGACATAATAGTGTTATATATAAAAAACAACATATACCTCAATTTAAAAAATACTTTATTACTGAAAAATCATCAGCTAAATCTTTTTGCTGCTGATGAAGGCTGCTGACTGATAAGGGTGGTAGTTGATGAA
This sequence comes from Uropsilus gracilis, assembly GCA_004024945.1. Taxonomy (NCBI): domain Eukaryota; kingdom Metazoa; phylum Chordata; class Mammalia; order Eulipotyphla; family Talpidae; genus Uropsilus; species Uropsilus gracilis. The sequence goes on along the minus strand of PVHY01002730.1, from coordinate 80,486 downwards.
GATTGGGGTAGCTGTGGCAATTACTTAAAATAAGGGAACAGTGAAGTTTGCTGCATCAGTTAACTCTTCCTTTCACAGAGGATTTTTCTGTACCATGTGATGCTGTTTCATAGCATTTTACCCACAGTAGAATTTCCAAATTGGAGTCTATCCTCTCAAACCCTACCACTGTTTTATCAACTGAGTTTGTGCAATATGCTAAATCTTTTATTTTCATTTCAGCAATATTCACAGCCTCTTCACCGGGAATAGATTCAATCCCAGGAAACTACTTTCTTTGCTCATCTTTAAGCAGCAAGTCACCTGCTAAAGTTTTGTCACAAGATTGCTGCAATGCAGTCACATCTTCAGGCTCCATGCCTAATCCTACTTCTCTTATAATTTCCACCATCACCTTCCTCCAGTGAAGTCTTGAACCCCTCAAAGTCATCCTTGAGTGTTGGAATTAAGATCTTCCAAACACCTGTTGATTTTCTATTTTATTTTAATAAATGTATATATATATATATATATATATATATATGTTTCACATCTTTCTATTTGTATTCCCTGGGGATCACCCACCACCTTCCCTCCCTGACCATTCCCTCCCATCTCCCCATCCTCCCCCCCAGTTGTGTTTGATGTTGTTATTTTAACCTCCTCCCATGAATCATGAATGTTCCTGATGGCATTCAGAATGGTGAATCGTTTCCAGAATGTTTCCAAGTGACTTTTCCCAGACCCATCAGGGAAACCACTATGGCAGCTATAGCCTTATGAAATGTATTTTGGCACCTGAATGGGAGGCCTCAGTCAGGTAGTATCCTCTGTTGCAGAGGACACAGTGGGGTACAGGCCAGCTGCTCCTGTTCCGGGGTAGCCAGCTAAGCCCGGCTGCTCCATGCAGCCCGGGGTTCCCCCCGGCCAGTGGGGAACAAAGGTGGAGATGACCCCAGGGTAAACCCCCCAAGCCTGGAGAGCCCATGAGGGGGGACTGGATGGGGTTTTAGGCCCATCCACCAGCAGATGGTTGTGCATGGAGCAATCATCTGCAGCCCAGATAGGCTGAGGCATTTGCCCCCAGGCCCCAGCCTAAAGGGGGATTGAGAGGGCATATGCATGGACATCTGGGCCCCACCCCCACGCAGGGAGGTACCAGTGTGCAGGTGGGCAAGGGGGGGTGGGGGGAGGGCAAGACAGAATGCCCCTTCCATTTCACTCTCCATCTAATCTTCAGGAGGAGCAAAAACATATATAACACAAACCCCATCATAAAGCATGTGAGGGACCAGGTAAATATCCAGCCCACAAGCCTGAGCTGGACACAGTGGATGTACAATCCAGAGTATCAGTGCATGCGAGACAGGAGAAACATCTATGGAAACACGATGTCACGAAGCACACCTATGCGCTCACCAGGTCTAAGAGATCCAAGACCTCATCTTGGAGATGGCTTCTAGGAGATCAAGGCGCCCCTCCCCACAATATGGGAGAGGAGAGGAAGACCAAAGACTGGGGGCATTGGCCCCACAGCAAAGTTACACGCTGAAGCAGAGGAGACGATCTACAATGGCCATTCACAGATGCCTGTTTCCAGAGAGAAACTTCTTCACCCCTCCCCCAAAACTGACTCCAGAACCATAAGGTAAAGCAGCACAACAACAGAAATGGGATTTGAGACCACAGCCTCCAACTAGAAAGCATGGACAGACCACAAATAAATATAGACTGGCTGCCTAACGCAGACTTAAGACTGCAAACCTACCATCAAGGCTTGCCTGGTTCCAGGAAGACAGTCCCTCACCCAATGAAAAAACACTACCACAGCAAAGAAAGAGACTAATGGACTAAACACAGACTAGTAAGCAACAAATGAGAAAAATGGTGGGGGCACCTGGGGGGGGAGTATTCCAAAAACCATTTATTGAGATTGTGATTTAAAGAATAATATATAAAATTTTTAAAAATGTATTTCTTAAATAATATGACAAATAATTTTGACTTTGACTAACAAGTCAAAATTACTCCATGATCCATGAGCTTCTGTATGGGTGTTGTGCTAGCAGGCATGAAAACAACATCGATCCCTTTGTATATCTCCATCAGAGCTCTTGGGTAGCCAGGCATATTATCAATAAGCATTGCTATTTTCAAAGGAATCTTCTTTTTTTTTCTGAACAACAGGTTTCAATAGTGGACTTAAACTATTTAGTAAACCATGTTCTAAACAGGTGTTCTCTCATTCAGGCTTTGTTGTTCCATTAATAGAATACAGACAGTGTATATTTAGCATAATTCTTAAAGGTCCCATGATTTTCAGAAAGGTAAATGAGCATTGGCTTCAATTCAAAGTCACTAACTGCATCAGCCCCTGACAGGAGTCAGCTTGTCCTTTGAGTTTAGAAGTCAAACTGACTTCTCTCCATCTTGGAAAGTCCTAGATGGTCTCTTCTTCCAATATAAGGCTGCTTTGTTTACACTGACAATCTATTGTTTAATATAGCCACTTCATCAATTACTTTAACTAGTTCTTCTAGAAAACTTGCTGGAGCTTCTACATCAGCACTTGCTGCTTCGCCTTGTAAATACTATGTTATGGAGATGGTTTCTTTCCTTAAACATTACCAACGAACTTTTGCTGGCTTCAAACTTCTGTAGCTTCCTCACCTTTATAAGCTTTCATAGAACTGAAGAGAGTTAGGTCTTGCTATAGATTTGACTTTGGTTTAAGGAAACATTGTAATTGGCTTGATAGTCTATCCAGTTCATTAAAACCTTCTAGTATCAGCAAGAAAACTTTTGCTTTATCATTCATATGTTTCCTGGAGTGGCACCTTTCAGTTCCTTCAAGAGCTTTTTTTTTTTGAGACTAGCTCTCTCTATTTTTGCCCAAGGAACCACAGGCTCATGTTGCCCGGTGTACCACGGACTCAAGCAATCTCCAGCCTCAGCTTCCCAGGTAGCTAGGATTACAGTTGTGCACCACCGTGCCCGGCACAAGAGTTTATTTTCTTTTGCATTAATAAAAACTAACTTTTGGTGCAGTCTCACTCTCAGCCTGTCCTGGTATTCAACCTGCCTTTCTCTCTAAGCTTAATTATGACAAGTTTTTTATTTAAAGTGAGAGATATAAGACACTTCCTTTCACTTGAATGCTTAGGGGTTATTGTCAGGTTGATTTCATTACTTTTCTTTCTTAGGGAACAGGCAGACTCAAAGAGAGGGAGCAATATGTTACATGGCCAGCCAGTGGTGCAGTCAAAACACATAACCAACAACGCATTTTTTGCTCTCTATATGGGCACGGTTTATGGTGTCCCCAAACAATTGTAATACCATTAAAGATCTGGTCATAGATTACCACCACAACTGTAATCACAATTAAAAAGCTTGAGATATTGCAAGAATCACCAAAATGTGACACAGAGACAGGAAAGTGAACATGTTTTTGGAAAAATAGTGCCAGTAGATTTGCTTGACACATATATAGCATAGCGTTCAATTTGTATAAACAAAACAAACAAACAAAAAAACCTCTCACAATACCTGTGAAGCTCAATAAAGTGTTGTATGCTTATGTCTCTTTTCAAGTGAGTGATTTCATTTTCTTCAGATAAATACCCAGATGTGGCATTGCTGGGTCATATGATAGCTCTATTTTTAATTTTTTAAGGCATCACCATACTATTTCCCATAGTCATTGAACCAATTTACATTTCCACCAACAGTGTACAGGGGCTCCCTTTTCTCCACATCCTTACCAACACTTGTTATCCTTCATCTTTCTGATACTAGCCATCCTAATGGGTGTGAAATGATATCTCATCGTGATTTTGATTTGTAGTCCCCTAAAAATAAGATGATGAACATCTTCTCATGAGCCCATTTGGTCATCTGTACGCGTTCTTTGAGAAATTCCTGTTCAGATTCCCTGTCCACTTTTTAATTGAGCTACTTATTTTTTTGTTGTATGAGTTTTTTTTAATAGATTTTGGATATTGCCCTCTTGTCAGATACATGTTTTGCAAATATTTTCTCCTATTCAGTAGGTTGTCCTTTTCATTTTGTTGATAGTTTCTTTTGCTGTGCATAAGCTTTTTAGTTTGATGTTGTTCCTGTTGTTTGTTTTTGTTATCAGAATAAAAAAAATCATCACCGAGACCCATATCAAGGAGCGTACCACCTATGTTTTCTTCTAGGAATTATATAATTTCAGGTCTTAATTTTTAGTCTTTATTCCATATAGGGTTAATTTTGGGTAAGGTGTAAAACAGCAATCCAGTTTCATTCTTTTGTTTGTGGCTGTTCGGTTTTTCCATTCCCATTTATTGAAGAGACAGACTATCAAAATATTGGAATTTTAGAACATATAATGTATTGATATTTTCTTTTATGGATCATGAATATCATAGGTATTTTAGATGTCATGTCTAATAAAACTCTTTCCCTAACCAAAAACATAAAACAGTTTTCTCCTATGTTTTCTTTGAGAGGTTTTATCATTTCATATTTTACTTATAGGTCTACGATCTGTTTGAATTAATTTTTTTGTATAAGGTGTAAGGTATAGGTTGAGGTTCATCTTGTTTGTTTCCTGAATTTTATTCTATATGCTTCAGAAATATCTATTGAAAAGGCAATTCTTTCTTCATCTCAATGACTTTGCACTTTATTAAAAATCAATTCACTGGAGGAGGGCTCTGGGAATGTAGAGGACTAAGAAATTTAAATAATTGCATTGTAAAATCTGTGTTTTGTGACTATTTTGGAAATCTAGAGCTTTTGAAGATTTTCAACTTTTGGGGGAAAGCTTAGATGATAGACTGTGATCAATTTCAGCTCTTAACACAGTAGTGGCTACCCAGCCTACACCCTCAGTTCTGGTGCCAGATAGTTATGCATATGCTCCTGGAGCAGCTTGGACACCATTTGTGGACACCATGGTGGGAAAAAGGATCTGTCCTCCAAATATTAGTAATCTGTGTTCTGCTCACTGAATCATGCTTCTGATCACAGAAGTGTTGTTGCACCACCCTCATCACTTTACAAGTCCCCCTTCTGAATGAAATGATTTCCAGGGAATTTAAAGGGTAAGCATTTGTTTTATCCTTTATTTTTCTTTCTTTTTTTTCCATTTTGGGAGTCAGAAATTAAAGACAAGGAAGTTCAAATATAAGTGGAGGGTGTTAGGAATAAACATTAGGAATATTAAAAAGTCACTATGCATACCCAAGAGAAAGCAAAGACTCAGGAAAGACCCTGCAACAATAAAAAAAAAATAAAAACAAAAAACTTTAGGCAAGAGGGAGATTCTGATAGTCACAATTACAATATTCTTCTAAAAATCCAGTTTTCAGCAACAACAAACGTCACAGGGAATACAAAGAAACAGGGAAGTATGGTGCATTCAAAAGGAAAAAAATAAATCAACAGAAATTGACCCTGAAGAAGACCTTATGGTGAGTCTAATAGAAAGACTTTAAAACAACTGTCTTGAAAATGCTCAAACAACTAAAAGAATGTGTATATGAAGCCAAGAAAATAATGTATGAACAAAATACATATATCTGTAAACCAATAGAAGATTGAAAAGTACAATAGCTTAAATGAGAAGTTTAATAGAGGAATTTTAAAGTAGATTTCAGCAGGCAGAAGAATCAGTAGACTTGACAATATGGCAATGGAAATTGAATCTGAAAAACAGACTTTTTTTCCTCATAATGTTATTCATTTTGTATAAGATTTGATTCTCTCCTCAGGTGTAGTCTCCATATCACCCACCACCACATTACCCACAGACCATCACATAGTCCCATGTGCTCTTCCCTCACCTGTTTTGGCCCCTCTCCTTTCCTCTCCTCTGCTGTATGCACCCAAGTTTTGTCTCTTTTTGTCTGTTTTACAGATTGGTGTCTTGGGTTTTTTTCATCTTTTTTTGATCCTTTGTCCTATTTTCCTATATTCCTCCTACAAGTGAAACCATCCGATATTTTTTCCTTCTGACTTATTTCAATGAGCATAATCCCTTCTAACTCTATCCATGTTGCTGTGAATGACATGGGTTTATCTTTTCTGATTACTGATTAGTATTCCATTGTGTATAAACCACATCTGCTTGATCCACACACTTTGAGTTATTTAGGTTGCCTCCATATTTTAGCTATTGTAAATAGTGCTGCAATAAACAGGAGTGCAGGTTTCCTTTCAAATTAATGTTCTTGTGTGCTTTGGGTGTAATTTTTAGTAATTTGAGAGTCCTCCACACAGCTTTCTGTAATGGTTGGATCCAATGCATTCCCACCAGTGGAATAAAAGTGTTCCTTTTTCTCCACATTCTCTCCAGTATTTTTCATTGCCAGTTTTTTAAAATATAGGCCATTTTTATCACTGTGAGGTGATATCTCACTGTGGTTTTGATTTGCATTTCCTTGATTATAAGTGATGTTGAGGATTTTTTCATATACTTGTTGTCCATTTGTATTTCCTCTTTGAAGAAGTGCATTTTTAGCTCTTTTGCCCATTTTTTGACTGGGTTGTTTACTTTGTTTTTGTTAAGTTGTGTGAGCTCTTTGTAGATCTTTGATGTCAGGCTCTTATCAGTAGCATAGAGTGCAAATATTTTCTCTCAAACAGTACAGTGTCTCTTTAGTAGTATTGTCTCTTTTGTTGTACAGGAGATTTTTAATTTGATGTTGTCCCAGCTATTTGTCTATTCCTTCTTTGTATAAGTATTGAGGTCTCTTGTTTTTGCTTCTACAGATGAGTCCTCAAAGATGTTTCTGAGGTTTATATCATGGAGTGTTTGCCTATGTTTTCTTCTATATAATTTATGGTTTCAGGTCTTATGTTCAATCCTTTTATCCATTTTGAGTTGTTCTTTGTGCATGGTTTGAGGTAGTAGTCTAGTTTCATTCTTTTGCATGTAGTGGTCCAGTTATCCCAGCACCATTTATTGAAGAGACTCTTTTACTAATGTGTATTCTTTGCTCCTTTGTCATAGATTAGTTGACCATATGTGTGTGGCTTTATTTCTCGGTTTTCAGTTTACTTTCATTGGTCTATGTGTGTTTTTGTTCCAGTACCATGCTGTTTTGGCTTTGTAGTATAAAGAGTATAAAGTCTAGTAGTATAACACCTCTATTCTCCCCTCTTTTAGTCAGGAGAGCTTTGGCTATTCAAGGTTTTCCTGTGATTCCACATGAATTTCAGAAATATTTATTCTTTCTTTGAAGAATATTATTGAGATTTTTATTGCAATTGCATTGTATCTGTAGATTACTTTTCATAGGATGGCCATTTTGATAATGTGAATTCTACCAGTCCACAAGCAAGGAATGTCTTTCTGGTTTTTTATGTCTTCTTTTTTTTTTTTTTTTTTTACAATATTTTATACTTTTTTGTAGATCTTTCACCTTCTTCATTAGGCTTATTTCAAGGTATTTTATTTTTCTTGGTACAACTGAAAATGTGATGTTTTCTGTATTTCTTCTTCAGATTGATTTTTTGTGTATAGAAAGGCTACTGATTTTTGTGTATTGATTTTGTATCCTGCTACTTTACTAAACTGACTTTTTTGTTTTAATTATATTTTCTGTGGAATTTTTAGGGTCCTGCCAGGCGTGGTGGTATGTGCCTGTAATCCTAGTTACTTAGGAGGCTGAGGCTAGGAATCACTTGAGTCTGCAGGTTCGAGACTACCCCAGGCAACATAGCGAGACCTAGTCTAAAAAAAAAAGAATTTTTTTAGGGTCCTCTCTATATGTTATCATGTCATTTGCAAGTAGTGGTAGTTTTATCTCATCTTGCCCTATTTGAATTCCTTGTAACACCCCACTCTTAATAAAGGATAACAAGACAGAATGTAAGTCTAGAAATAGAGACTGTGGAGACACTTGAAATGCCTTATCCTACATGATTGGCCACAAGTGGACATAATGCTACAATAAATATCATCCCTGTTGCACATCCAGCATATCCTTTAAAAATGATTTATCCGGTGTTGTTTCCTTATAATGTTAATGAGAAAAAAATATATTCCCATCAGAGTCACTATCTATATGGAGTTTACAGGTATTCATGGTGTCTGCCTGGGTTTTCTCTAGGTGCTCCAGTTATCTCCCACACCCCAAAGATGTGTATCTTAGGTCACTGGCGAGTCTAACTGTCCTAGTCTGCATGTGCCAGGCCCTACCTAAGACAGAGTTGCTAAGGGAGAAGAAGCCTGGAGAACCAGGATTCATGCATTTCACAACACACACACACACCAACTTTGAGTTCCTCTTCCTTCCCTGTCCATCTGCACATTCACACATGACAAGTCAGAGCAGTCACATCTTACCCTGCATCAGAGGAGAGGACTCAAGCTCTCTGCCCATGAGAATGAATGAAATTACTAGTTTCTGCTTGAGAATATAACTAGTCAGGTCAATCACATCCCCCTTTGGCCCAATGGCATCTGAAGTCCCTTTTCATTTCCCATCATCATCCAATGATAAGGTGGACAAATGTGAGTGGGCAATGGACCAAACTCCTGGGTAAACCTTTTAAAATGTAAAGTGCAATTTTACACAAGAAACATGTAAAACCAATTGAGGATAAAAAGAAAGTCACCTGGAAAATAAAATGAAGAGGGAGCAAGAACTACAAAGAATTACTTTTAAAGTTACTTTTAAAGGCATAGAATATTATAAATAATTGCACATTGACTCAAAACTAAATCAATCCCATCTGAGTCTGAATATTGATCTTAGCATCACTAAAGTTAGAAAGGTTTTGTCTGTCAATAGGAGTACATGGCAATAGGAGGTATTCGGCACCACTTAGGAGCAAAAAACATTGACTTAAATCTAATCTGGCATCTAGACAGTATTGTAAAAGTATTGTAAACTAGTTCATGTTTACAAAAATTACCAAGAATAGAAAAGCAAATGAAAAGAGAGCATGATGAAACAATCAACTGAATCTAGATTATGGAACATTCTATAGGACACATGACTAGAATTCACTACCAAATCCATAAAAAAGGGTGGAGGCTATTATGACTTGAGACATAATAGCCAAATACAAGGTGTCAAATTTCTCTGCCCTTGCCCTCTTCCCCTGGGATTATTTCTATGCAAATCCCCCACATACTATATTTCTTTTAAGATTGCTTTCCCAAATAATAACACATTTGAAAATATATACTGTAACATCATAACTACACTTAAAATATTATAATTCCAAGGCTAGGCATGGTGGTGCGTGCCTGTAAGCGCCAGCCTATGAAGCATGGCTGGGACTGGGGATAGCAGTTCAAGACCCGCCCGGGGCAACATAGCAAGACCTAGTCTCAAAAAATAGCTGGGTGTGGTGGTGCACACCTATAATCTTAGCTACCTGGGAAGCTGAGGCTAGGGATTGCTTAAGTCTGTGGTACCCCAATGTGAGCCTGTGGTTCCACAGACAAAAATAGCAAGACCCAGTCTCAAAAAAAAAAGTTATAAGTCCAGATTATCAGCAAGTATCCTGAGTTCATATTTCCTCAATTAGACTACACCTGAGGGGAGAAATCAAATATTGTTCAAAATTAACAGGAATGTAGGGGGGAAAATAACCTAAAAAATAAATAAAACTAAAAAATAAGGCCAGGCATAGTGGCACATGCCTGGCAGCATGCCTGGCAGCGGCAGCCTAGGAAGCCGTGGCCAGGGCCAGGGATAGCAGTTCAAGTCCTGCTGGGGGCACGTAGTGAGACCTAGTTCCAAAAAATTATAGCTGGGCATGGTGGTGCACGCCTATAATCCCAGCTACCTGGGAAGCTGAGGCTGGGGATTGCTTGAGTCTCTGGTACCCCAGGCAACGTGAGCCTGCAGTTCCACAGGCAAAAATAGCAAGACCTAGTCTACAAAAAAACAAAACTAAAAAATGAAACCTAAGAATTTGGGTGATAATAATGTGTCAATGTAGGTTTGATAGGGTGTGCTACTCCCCCGCCATTGTCTCCTGTTTAAGATTGCAGATTTTAAGGACAGATGCTAAAATGTGAGAATGACCTTAGTTGGAATTTTTCTTTAGGGAGATGCAGGAGGGAGAAAGGTGACACAGGTTTTTTGGAAGGCAGGAAATTAGGATATATAAAGGGTGTGCAAACAAAGAAAAGAATTTGGAGGCCAATATGAAGATCGGATAGAGAGATTTAATAGAGGAGAGATGGAAATTGGCCATCTTGTAGAGTAAAGATGTGAGCCATGTGGACTTGGCCAAAGGCCACCAAGGGCCTGCAGCCCTTGACTGACTTGGGCTAGCCGCATGTGTGCTAAAGGCAGTTAAGGAGTTTGCAGATTTGAACTCCGTGTTGGAGTTTGCTGAGTTTGACTTGTGTCTCAAAGAGGCCGTGCAAAAGTTAGGCCTGAAAAGAAAGTGAACTTTGCTGGTTCGTCACCATGGAGTTCCTGCTACCTGGAAGACAAGGAGAACACAGTGTGAAAGACAAGGAGGAGCACGCCAAAGGAGAAGCTAAAGAAACATGTCTTTAAGCATCTGGTGATGAACTCTGACTGACATTGGTGAGATGATCAGGACTGAGAGACTGAGGATTTTTGGGCAATCTGGGGAAAGGACTTTAGACAATGCTGAGAAAGGTTTTGGACAATGTTAAAGTAATCGGAGTTTTACTTATATGTTTTTTTTTTTTGCAGTAATTAGAAAATTACTTTGTTAAAAATAAATTAGTCTGCACTGATAGTCTTGCATTGGCTTAGTATTTTGGTTGAGAAGGCTGGGGATGGTAAAAAAAAACCCACAAGAGTTTAAACTGTAGTTTTTAAGGTGTTTTTTTTTTTAAGTTTAAAAGAGAAAAAAAAAAAGCAGACCGAAGTTGATGTTTATCAATAGTAGGCAGGTACAGTGTAAATGCTAATGGCCTGCTTGTAGCCTGCTTGTAAAAAGAAGCAGGCAGATTGGTGTGTCTACTTAAGTTAAAGGCAATTGTTAATATAAACTGTTTAGAGCCTGCTTTAAAGAGGAAAGCAGGCCTGTATGTGTTTAAAGTTAGTTAAAAAGCCTTTCTTTGGTCGACTACTTTCAGGTTCATCAGTGATAACCAATATACCACTCTAGTGAGGGATATTGGATAATGGGGGGGGCTATGTATGTGATGGGGAAGACAAAGAGTCTATAGGAAATCTCTGTACCTTTTGCCTTATTTCACTTGTGAACATAAAATTGCTTAAAAAATAAAGTCTACTAGAAAAAAATTCCCCAATTAGCTCATACATCTTTAAATAGTTTGCTTGAATAAGGATGTGATACTATTGGCTTACACGCCATAACTGTTTGATATATTTCTTAAATTTCTTAATCTATAACCTCCTCATCCATCTTTTTCCTCCTTGCATGTATTTGTTCAGATGAAAAGAGATAGTCTTGAAAATACAAATGAATGTAATTGAAATGTATTTCCAATTGTACCCATGAACACATTTTACATGTTCATTGTTACCATATTTCTAGAAAACTGGTGGTTAGATCTATTGATAAAATTCTGATCTGCTTTTTGCCAAAATATTTCATAGATTGTGTGACTAATGTGTTTTCATCGGGTTGGGATGTCAAATTCTCTGTCTTGTTGCAATATTTCAGCAGTCATCAGTGGTTGTTGCCTGTTTATGCTGGGGGGCCAGGGTGGGAAGGAAGAATAGCATACCCAGTATAGGAATTGGCATGTACACAGCACAGCTGCATGTGCGCACTCTATAACCAATGATCTCTTTTCTTTAAAATTCTTGCTTTGAACTGAGATTCCTACCTAATGATGCCTGAATGAGTGCTGGACATTGATGCCATTGAAAATCAACCAAGCTCAGCAGGCCAGGATGCACTGAGGTCATGATGACCAGGAGGCTGATAACAAACTCTGGGACTGTCCTACATTCCTCATGTTCACAAGAATGTTAACTGTGACAGGGTGTTCTGATAAACTGATTGAGCAGCAACAGGCTGTTCTGATGGGCTGTTTGCTTATGACTACTTTTGTCTAATTCGTTAAAAAAAAAAAAGGCCAGCTCAAGATGAAATGCCTAAACATTCTTTCCAATTCTCAGATCAGTGACCAGTGGTCTGAAAAATAATAGCACTTACAGATTCAATTCTTGTCTCTGGTCTCTGCTTATTGACTTTTTTTTTTTTTCATGACAAGCAGCAGAACCCAGGACTATTCAGCTAACAGTTGCACTAAGTCAAAATGACTTGGAAAATAGTGATGTTCTAGTTTTATTTCTCCCTCATCAATTTAGTAAGAGTATTTTTATGAAGAAAAACTTATTCTCATCAACTATTTGGGTCTCTTGAGTAAAAGGTCATTTAAGAAAAGCAAGATAAAAGAAAAGCAAGATAAGTGTCTCTTTCCTTTTACTCAAGCAAGCTTCAAATTAGTGAGACAGTCTGCTAGCACCTCCAAATGTGACCTATAAGTTGTTTTTCTAATGTAAGCTCTTGGATTTGAATGTATCCAATGTACTTTAACCCATTATAGTTACCCTACTGCTTAAATTGTCCCTTTTTTCACCAATAGAAGCATCTTCCATTGGTTTTTTTTTTTTTTGTATATGAATATAGGTAGTCTTTGAAAACTACCTTTTAACTGGAATGATAAGATATTCCAGTAGCATTTTATACATTTCCTTCCACAGTCCTGCAGTCAGTCATTTTGCAAAGGAGCTCTGATTGCTTTTAGTGGGTAATATTATAGATCAACGCCCATCCAGACACTAAGAATGCTCATTGCCACGGCACTGACTGACCATTGCTTCAGTATTTCAATGTAAAGAGCTAGGAATATGTACTTTTTCATCATAAAAGACATCATGAGCTATATTGATATGTCTGATTCAAATTTAGAGTAACAGATTTTAATGCAATCACATAGCAGTATATGGCTTAAATGGTGTCCACGCGTATGTCCACTTGGAACCTCAGAATCTGACCTTATTTGAAATAAGGGTCTTTGAAAATGTTTCCAAGTTAACAATCTCCACATGAGCTCATCTTAAATTTAGGGTGGGCCCCTAAATCCAGTGATGGGTGTACTTTAAGAGACAGGAAAGACAAAGACATACAGAGATACAGGAGAGAACACGTGAAGTCTGAGGCAGAGATTGGCGTGATGAACCTACAAACCAAGAAAACCAACTGCTGACAGCCCCCAGACTAGGAGAGAGGCAAAGCTGTTTCTTCCTTAATTTCCAGAAATAAACATCTCTACTGTTACCTTGATTTTGTACTTCTGGTCTTGAAAACTGTGAGAAAATAAATATCTTTTGTGTTAGACCATCAAGTTTGTGGCAATTTGTTAACTAGTACAAGGTGTGTCTCCTTTCTCCCAATAACAACAGTAGCACAAGTATTGTATTAACCCACTACACATGCAGCAGTCTCAAAGTAATGATACCAGCATTGCTAGAAGAAATATAATTACTAGAAATAGTTGTAAATTTTGTAGGTTTTTTGCTCTGCTTAGGATATGCTCCAACTGGAATATACAGTCAAGTTCAAAAAGCAATTGAAAAAAAATCCCTTCTGTGATAATGCTACCAACCTGATAAACTATAAGTCTCTGTTTCATATTAGGAATTTATTTTGTATTTCATTTTGTTTTATAGAAATGTGAATTATTTACATGATTTCAAATGCAACTCTGCAAAGAAGGTATATTCATAAAAATCCAGCATTTATTCCTGACCTCTCCACATTCCAACATTATCTGTCTCATGTCCTATCAATAAATATCCAGATTTAGATCATTTTATAGGCTATAAATATGCATTTTAGAAAAATGGTAGTGTATTACATACTCTTTTCTCCCTTAATTTTGCAGTTAAAAATATGTATTGGAGAGCTCTTAAGGTGGTTTATCATCCCCATTTTTTATACACTGCATAGTATTCCATTATGTAATTGCACTACAGCTTAATGAACTATGCAATATTTGCCAGTGTAACTTTGGAATAGATTGTGAGGCAGGAGATTGCTGGATCAAAGAGTAAATGAGTGTCTAATTTCATGAGATGTTGCAAATTTCTCTTTCACAGGAACTGTGCCTGAGATATAGACAAATAAATGCCTGTTTTTCCACACACTCACCAGTTGAGTATACTGCCAAAGTTAGGTTTTGCCAGTGTTATGGGTGAATACTGAACTTAGTGCAACTTCTTTTATTTTCAGAATTAAATTTTATTTCACATTGATAGAAATGTAAAAAAAGATTTATATTTTCCTATGTGTAGAGCAAAATAGTTCATTTGGAATAAGGGTTTTCTTATACATAAAATCTTTCCAATTTGAATCAATTGAAATAAGTTCGTGTTATCCAAAATAAACGAAAGCAATCCCACTAACCAGGGTTTGCAAACTATAACCTGTAGGTCAAATTTGGCATACCAGCTTATTTTGTAAATAAATTTTCATTGGCGCACAATCTTCATTCATTTACACATTGGCTATAACTGCTTTCAATGGTACAATAGCAGGGTTGAGTAGTGGTGACAGAAACCATATGATCTGCAAGGCTTAAAATATCCATTCTATGGTCTTTTTAGGAAAAAGACCATAAGGGATCATTGAGAATATTTAAGTCTATTAAATATATGGCTGCATTATTAACATTCAGTACTCAATACTCAACAAATCAAGACTGAATTATGCCCACTCTCCATGAGAAAAGTTATAAAGATTTTTTTCATAACTTCATATGGTTAGCAGGAATTGAGCAGACTAATAAATAGCTCAGAAAAGTATACATTTCTGTTATGACTTAAAATTTTTAGTCATTGCTCTATATACCCAGGATTCTAAATAATATTTCTTGTACTTTATATAAACTAGTTTGCTTTTGGCAGTCATATGGAATATTTCGTACAGCAACTCATTTGTAAAAATCATTCAAATTCAACTTTTCAAATTAGTGCATTGGCACTCCTCACCCCCCAGTTTTGAGATACAATTGACATATAATGTTTTAATAGCTTAGGTGTAATAGTTTAATAGTTTAGGTTTAATGTTTAATAGTTTACTTGAATTGTAAAATGATCTTTACACTAAATTTAGTTAACATCCATTACCTCACATAGCAAAAAATATTTTTCCTATGATAAGAGTTTTTAACCTCTACTCTCTTAGTTTTCAAAATAGTATTGTTAACTATAGCCACCACACATCCCCAGAACTTACTTATCAGATAATTTGGAAGTTTATACCTTTTAATCACTTTCGTCCACTTTGTACATCCTCAACCTCCATCTTTGACTGGTGGAATTTTAGATTCAACATGTAAGTGAGACTGTTAACACATGACCAGGGGGCACCTACGGACCCAAACAAATGGGTATGTGCTCAAAACTAGGATCCTGCCATTCACCACATCAAGACAAAGAAAGCAGACTCTTGGTGTAGAAGTCTATAATTGGATTGGTGTTACATAGCTAGAAAAGAGGAAAGGATATTCCTATAAAACTGTAAATTGCAGTCCCCTTGTGGGCAAATGCCCAGTCAAACAGGGTTGGCTTGAAGCAGGGACACTGAGGCCAGAAAACTTGCAACAGTCTAAGGCACTTTCCATTAAGGACCACAGGAAATGGGTTCCAAAGCAGGTCCAAAAGAGGTAGAATAGAAGTGTAACTGGGTATACAAAGAGCTCACACAACTTAACAAAAACAAAGCAAAAAGCCCAGTCAAAAAATGGGAGAAAAACTAAAAGGAGAAAAACTAAAAAGACACTTCTCCAAAGAGGAAAAACAACTGGCCGATAGCATATGAAAAAATGCTTAACATCGCTAATAATCAGGGAAATGCAAATCAAAACCACATCTTACACCAGTAAGAATGACCCATATTTTAAAAAAAATGGAAAATAACAAATGCTGGTATGGATATGGAGAAAAAGGAACATTCTTATACTGTTAGTAGGCATGCAAACTGGTCCAGCCACTATGAAAGGTAGTGTGGAGGACCTTCAAGCTACTGAAAATGGAACTCATTTGATCCAGCAATCCCAATTCTGGGAATCTACCCAAAGGATACCAAAGCACTAATTCAAAAAGACACATGTATCTGGATGTTGTCACAGCACTATTTACAATTACCAAGACATGGAAACAACCCAATTGTCCCAAAACTGATGAATGGCTAAAAAAGATATGGTATATGGACACAATGGAATATTATTCATCAATCAAAGAAGACAAACATGTCATTCGCAGCAACATGGATGGGCTAGAAGGAATCATGTTAATGTAAATAAGACAGAAAGAAAAAGAGAAATACAGCATAGTCTCACTTATATGAGGGATATAAGGAAAACAAACAGACAAGAAAAATTTAAAACTGTCAACAGAAGGTTGGTTTTTGTACAAAGTGTGAGGGAGGTGTCTTGGTTCATTTTTTTTGCATGTCTTGGTCCAGTTTTCCCAACACCGTTTATTAAAGAGGCTGTCCTTGTTCCAATGTATTTTTTTCACTCCTTTGTCAAAGATTGGTTGGCTATATATGTGTGGTTTTATTTCAGGGCACTCAGTTCTCTTCCATTGGTCTGATTGTCTGTTTTGTACCATTTGACCCAGTAATCACTCTTCTGGGAATCTACCCAAAGGAGACCTCAATACTTACACAAAGGGACAACTGTATTTGGATATTTATCGCAGCACAACTTATAATTTCAAGGACATGGAAACAACCCAAATATCCCAAAATGGACGAATGGATGAAAAAGATGTGGTATATATACACAATGGAATATTACTCATCAATTAAAAATGACAAATTTGACGAATTTATGATACTACGGATGTACCTAGTAGAAATCATATTAGCAGAAAGAAGTCAGAAAGAAAATGATAGAAACCAAATGGTTTCACTGATATACAGGATATAGGAAAAAAAAAAAAAAGGACAGGAGGAAAAGTCAAAACAAGCTAACATCCAAACTAAAGTACACAACTTGGGGCGGTGGGTGGGGAGATGGTGGGAATGGTCAGGGTGGGAAGGTGGTGGGAAAACCCCGGGGAATACAAAGATATGAAATATATATATTTAAATAAATTATTTAAATTTAAAAAATTAAGTTGGGTAACCAAAAATAAATAAATAAATAATAAAACTGTCAACAGAACTGAAGCATTGAGCAAGAAGGTGGAGGAGGGTAAAATGGGGGGAGGGATGGGCACATGAGATCAGACTGTTCACAGGTAATAAGGGAATGGGAGAACCTCAGGGTAGACAATGATGTAATATATATGTACAAATACACGTGTGTGCATATATGTGTGCAATCAATAAAAAAATTATTTAAAAAAAAGAAGTGTACCTGGGGGCTGATGAATGGCACAGCTGGGAAGGGGCATTTATAAGGAAAAATTGCCCAGATGATACACAGGTTGAGGGCAAGTGAGAAAAGAAGCATTGTTGGTGGAGTTTGTCATGAGAGGATAAAAACTGCAAACAAGCCGCATGGAAAGGATGCCATCATGGACTTTGGCCCTGAGAGAGATTACAGGTTGCAGCCCAGAAGGTTGGCACCACAGGATTTGGCCACCCCAGGGAAAAGGAAAAGTTATGAGAAACTCAAGTACAGGCCTTTAGTTTGGAAACTAGAATTTGGACCTCTGACAAGAGGACAGCTTGGAAAACTTGGAACCTGTGTATGCTGAAAAACTTGGGACCTGTACCACTGAAGACAAGAAGAAAATTGGAATTTGTGTGCCTCCCAGAGAAAGATTTGTTGAACTTGCTGGAAACTGAACTTTGTGTAAATGCTGCTTCAAATTTGGAGTGGTGGGAAGACGCCATCTGAGACATGTGCTTCTTTGTAAAACACTTGTTTGGATCTGTGGTGGCAAGAGAACGCCATCTAGGAAGCATTTTAGGACTTTGTAACTGGGGTAAGATAACTGGACATCCGAGGCCTCAGTGATTCTTGGTTCTCTTTTGTTTGTAAATAAACTTTGTTGTTATTTTGAGTAGTGCTACAATTGTGCACATGTGTGAAAGAACCCAGAGAATGCTGGGTTTCACTTTTGGTCTCTCTCCTTGTTTAGTTTGGTGCCGTTTGCACCTGGTTTCAAAAGGAGATAGCACATCAAGATAATAGCTGCCATTGGCAGCCTTCCCAAGTGTCTGTAACCTGTCTCTTCCAAGTGTTTCTACATGTCTCTCCTGCACACATCTCCTCCAAGGTCCCCCAATACCCTGAGTGCAAATCGAAGTCAAGTGAAGCCAGAAGTCTCCTTCTTAGACTTCTCCAGCCTTCCATGTTACATAGCTTTACCTGGCCGCTCAGCTCCAGCCTTCATTCCAAGTAGCTAGTTCAAGGAGGCTGCAAGTTAGTGGGGGCAGGGAACATGGTACCTTCCCCTAACAAGATCATGACAGTATTTGTCTTGTCTGACTGTGTTATTTAATTTGGCATAATACCCTCAGGGCCTATCCATGTTGTCACAAAGGACAGAATTTCCCCGTATTTATAGTTGAATAATATTCCACCGTATGTATGGTCATGAGTCACATAATGATGTTTCTGTCAGCAAGACTGCACGGTATACACTGCTCCAAACATGCTATATTGGTGGAGTAGTAAGTTTACCAGTTAGATTTGTGTTTGTGCACTTGATGACTTTCATACAAGGATAAAATTGCTTAATGATGTATTTCTCAGCATATGTCCCTCTTGTTAAGCAATAGGCATCTGTTTTCATGTCTTGTCTATTGTCAAGAATTTCTGAGAGTACAGATATCTTTTTGCTGTAATGATTTCATTTCTTTCAAATATATACCTAGAAATGAAGTAGCTGAATCACATGGTTTTATATTATTTAATTATTTATATTTCTATTTTAATTATTTATTTTTTATTATTTAAGGAACCTCCACACTATACTCCATAGTAGCTGCACCCATTTAATTCCTACCAACAAAGCTATATTCCCTTTTCTTCACTCCTCACCAATAGTATAACTGCAAGACCAGCATTCGGGCCGCCTGTCAACACTGAAGGCCAATAAAGTAGAGACAGGAATTGAATCTTTAAGGTACACTTTCCTCAGATAGGCAGCAACTTGGAAATTGGGGTGGGGGGGGTAACACCCTAAGGAAACCACCTTAACATCTCATTCCCAGCTAACTTCTTATAGTGAGTTGAACAAAGACAGTTCAGCAGCAGACTGGCCTTCATTGATGTCATCATCCTGTGATGTCCAGCCCCCAGAACTTCTTATTACCTCCTGGACACATGGCCTAATGTTGTGATTTTGATTTGCATTTCCTTGATGATTAGTGATGCTGAACACCTTTCAAAAGCTTATTGGCTATTTATTATGTCTTCTTTGGAAAAACATCTATTCAGACCATAAATTGAGATGTTATCTTCAATTATAATGCCAATCAAAGCATTTTCAGAACATATACTTATTGAATAAATATAATAGAATATTTAAAGAAAACAGAATTGAAGTTTTAAAATTAGGTCTTTGCTGAATTAAAAGTATTCTAAGATGGGTGAGAAAACCTGAACCAGATACTTGTGATAGCAGGAAAAATATTCATCTTCTAGTGTTGGAAACAGACTAACCAAAGTGACTCCATTTTGCTTAAAACCTCCATGTTGAAGCCAGTGTCCTCCCCCTGCCCTCGGTGGAAAGTACCTGCCCCAGCTTGCTGGTCCAACATTCTGTTTCTGCTTCCCCTTATTCCTGGTTGCTCCTGACAACCATCTTGTCCACCTGATAGATGATGGATGCCAGCATTGTCCTGATAGATGTTGGATGTCAGCACTACTGGCAGTTATGGGAACACGTCCCACCATTATGGGAATGTGGGAACATGTCCTGTAGTTATAGGAACGTGTCCTGCACCTGCTTGCTTGCTTCACAATAGGGGGCGGTGGTGGTTTTACCCTATAAAAGGTTGTCACAGAGACTGCTCGGAGTCTCTCTTGCCTAGCTGGCTTGGGGACCCTGGTGCACCAGTAATAAACCTTCAACTTTGAACTTCAGTCAGAGTCCTTGTGTCTTGTTAAGAGACCCACGAGTCACAACATTATAAACACAAAGCTTTTCACTCTGTTACTGGGTGAGTAATTTTAGACTAAGTTATCTTAGAAATTATAATTTTTAGTATCAAATATTTAAAATTTCAAGCATACTAGAATGTGACCCTATTTTTCCTGTTGCGTACAGAAAAATGGAACTACAAAATTATTTCTCTTGCCTAATCTAAGGTAACTGTTTAAGAAATAAGGAGTATAGGAAACTAAAATTAATGTCTAGTTTCTTTTTGTAAATATGAATATACTTTAAACACACTATCTGATTGAGCATGTCAAGTTCATCAATGTATTAAAATCCCAGAAGTCTGTGATCAGGATTTCATATGCTGTGAGGTATATTAATAGAAAACCATATTTAGTTGTGCTACTGAATGCCAATCTTGATTTCCCTTAGTCAATACAAAGAAACAGAGTTTGAGGAAAAAAGAAAGTGATTTAATTTGTTGACAAAGTAAGGAGGGCAGCAGACTCATACCTGAAAAACCACTCTCCTGCTCTTTGGCAGAGAAGAGGGGTATATTTATTCAGAGTTACAAAGGAGCAGAAAAGGGAGTGTGCAAGGTTTAACATGTTCTTCCTTGCAACTGTTTGACACCCACTTGGTGTCAGCAGTTCACCCTGGTGGTCAGCAATTCCAGATGTTATCTTCCTACTTCCTAATAATGCTCTTTTCCTTGGAATGTAAAAAAAATTGTTAAACCTAGAGGGTAAATGAAGGAGATAAAGGGTGGGAGTGCTTGTCTGACAGGGCAGGAGAAGAGGCATGACCTTTTGACACAGCATCAGATGTGGGAAAAGAATGTCAAGCAGAAGTGAAAAAAGGTGACAAAACTAGCCTCTAAAATAAAGATACCATTAATAAGGGAGAGTAATAATATTACCCATTTACTGATGCTTCAAACCATTATCCTACATTTTGGGAAATAATGCAACATCACTCATTCTTACATATCACAATCATCACACACATATAAACAAAGATATATCAAAATACAAACACTGCATAACTAATCAGTGGTGGACCCAATCATGATTCTAAGTTCCAGCATGCCCAAGTTATTTTTATCTAAACTGTCCATTTATATTGGCATGTAGTTGAAGGAAGAGAGAGACTTCTGGAATGGTTAAGGGAGTTAAATCCTCTCCCCAAAAAGCAATTAGAAAAGTGAACAAAACTGGCAAAACAATCAGCAATAAGCAACTCTGGAAATGAACCAAAGTCATACCAAATGTTGGGAAGTGTTTATTCATGAAAAACACCTGAATCTCAGAATTGGTGGGACTCATGTTTTAACCCAGAGCTGATCCTCTTCTCTTTAGCTGTCAGACACAAAAGATTCACCAAAAAAGAGCAGACCCAAAGGATAAGCATCTCTGAAGCAGGATCAGAAAGACTAGGTAAAGCAGAGTGAGGAAATTTCCATGCCTAAGGGCATTACTGAAAACAACAATGATCTCAAGGGATAACAATCAGGAAAAGTCAAGATGTCTCAACACTGGGGCAAGCAAGGAAACAACAGGTCAGCCATAAATCTAACAGGGACCTGAAGTGGGTAAGAAAAACCTTGATCAGATCCTACTTCTCCCTGGTGGTCTGGAACACCACGCACATGAGCAAATCTGCCTGCATTTGGTAGGTAAACTGGAGAAGGCCCTGGAAAGCTACTCAGTCCTGGATGGGCATAAACCATTATGAATGTAGAAAGGCAGGAGATACTTGGGGAAATGGCTGCACTGTGAATGTATTCCTCAAGCTACACATGGATCTGTCAGCACAGCGTAGCTCCCTTTACTGCCTGTAAGTGTTGCACTGCAATCTCTGACCAATCATTTGGCTAACCACTAAGATATGCTGACACAGGGACTACCCCCAACAAAGTCAGGGTTAAATCATAAAGTTTTTGTAAAAACTGAGCAGAAGGGCCGGGCGCAGTAGTGCATGCCTTTAATCCCAGTCTAGGGAGGGATGCCAAGACTAGGAATCACTTGAGTCTAAGGGTTCGAGACCCACTCAGGGCAGCGTAGCAAGATCTAGTCTCAAAAAAATAACTTGGCATGGTGGTACACACATGTAATCCCAGCTACATGGGAGGCAGAGGCTGGGGATCGCTTGAGTCTGTGGTACCCTGGGAAACATGAGTCTGCAGTTTCCCAGGCAACATAGTGAGACATAGTTCCAAAAAAACAAAAAACTGAGCAGAAACAAAAGCAACCAGACACTGCAAAGAAACAAAGTCTTTAGAATTAGTCCAAGCAAGACACAAAATGAACAAATAAACAAAAACAGCTGTAGAGGATGGGAGGATCAGAATCTAAAGTTGCTCTATGTTATCTAAAAATATGTTATCTAAAATGTCCTGTTTTCACAAACACCCTTGAGATGTATATCTAGACATACCATAGTTAAAATGTCAAAAGACAAAGAAAAAATGTGGAAATTGGTGAGAGAAGGTAACATTACATTTTAAAGTAATCACAGTAAGATTATATCTAACATGTTATCAGAAACTGTGTAAGGCAGAAGACAGTGGGATAATTTTCAAACTGCTGGAGGAAACTGTCAATCAAGAACATCTTATCTATCAAATGAAGGGAAAATGGGAGTCCTGCAACATGGTGGCTGATGCTAAACTAGCCTTCTCCATAGAGTCCCAACTAAAGTGCAGCAAAACAAAGTTAAGGACACCTGAGAGATAAAGACAAGTACAGGACGCAACATGTAACAGTAGTGATGGTTCAGCGAAAACTGGTAGGAAAAACTTGAACTGAACTGTATTTGCAGCAATACCAGTGCAGTGCAACACAAGGCTGGGAGGGGAGGCTGCTGCTCAGAACCCCCTGCAGCTGCTGACTCCTGCACATCCCCACAGCAGAGTCTCTGAACTGCAGCACTGTGCTGGGTACAGGAGGCTGAGGCTGGAGCATGGAGCAAACTTAGGAGTTCTGAGCTGCAGTGTACGATGCCAAGCAGGCATCCACACTAATTTTGGCATCGATATCAGTGACTTCCCAGGATTAGGGAACCACCAGCTTGTCTAAGGAGGGGTGAAAAGGAGCAGATAGAAGATGTGAAAAGTCACTTCACCAAAAAAATCTGGGTCACAACAGGACAAGCATCATCCATGGTATCAGCTTTCAGGGACATGCAAACCTAGGCTGCCATGAAGTAGCACCACATGCTTATCAGGATGAATACAATTTTAAAAGTAGTGACAACCCAACAAAAAGACATAACAATTATCAATATATATACTCACCAAATGAGGGTGCACCAAGATTCATAAGACAGCTACTAAGAGATCTGAAAACAAATATTGATGAAAATACATATATAGTAGGAGATTTTAATACCCCACTCTCAACAAAGGACAGATCAAAAAAAAAAACAAAAACTACACAAGGACACAAACGCCTTAAAAGAAGACCTAGACAAAATGGACCTATTAGATATCTACAAGGGAAAGACTACACCTTCTCAAATGCACATGGATCATTCTCTAAAATTGATCACATACCAGGCCACAAGGCAAACTTGAATAAATACACAAAGATTAAAATAATACCAACATTCTTCCCAGATCATAAAGGCATCAAACTAGAAATCAACAATGAAAAGAAAGCAAGAAGAACATCCAACACTTGGAGTCTGAACAATATGTTACTAAATGAAGAATGGGTAATTGAAGAGATTAAAGAAGAAATTAAAGCCTACTTTGAAACAAAGACAAAGAAGACACAGCATTACAAAATGTCTTGGATGCAGCAAAAGTATACCTAAGAGGAAGGTTCATAGCAATATAGGCCCATATTATCCAAAAGCAAGAAAATAACCAAAGAAATAACCTTATCTCCCAAATTGAAAAATTAGAAAAAGAGCAACAAAAAAATACAAAACCCAGAAGAAGACAAGAAATAATAAAAATAAAAAAAGAAATTAATAACCTAGAAACCAAAAAATCTATGCAGAAGATCAACAAAACCAAAAGCTGGTTCTTTGAAAAAATAAATAAAATTAATAAACCCCTTGCAAAGCTCACAAAGGAAAGAAGAGAGAAAATTCAAATAAACAGGATCACAAATGAAAGAGGAGAAATTACAACAGACACAAAAGAAATCCAAAGGGTACTAAGAGATTACTATGAACAACTATATGGAAATAAATACCACAACCTGGATGAGATGGACAGATTCTTAGACACAACTACACTAAATTGAGCAAAAAAAGATATAGAGAACTTAAACAATCCAATTACAAGCAGCGAAATAGAAGCAGTCATCAAAACTCTACCTAAAAACAAGAGCCCAGGACCTGATGGCTTTATAAATGAATTCTACCAGACATTCAAAGATGAAATAACACCTGCACTACTAAAGCTTTTCCAAAAAATTGAGAAAGAAGGAAAACTGCCAAACACATTCTATGAAGCAAACATCATACTTATACCAAAATCAAATAAGGACAGCACCAAGAAAGAAAAATACAGACCAATTTCCCTAATGAACAGGGATGCAAAAAAATTTTTTTTAATCCTGGCAAATCAAATCCAAAGATGCATAAAAAGCATTATTCACTATGATCAAGTGGAATTTATCCCAGGGGCACAAGGATGGTTCAACATCCGAAATCAATTAACATAATACACCACATCAACAAAGAGAAAACAAAAAACCACATGATTATATCAATAGATGCAGAGAAAGCATTCGACAAAGTCCAGCATCCATTCATGATAAAACTCCTTGAAAAAAATGGGGATCAAGGGATCATACCTCAACATAATAAAAGCAGTCTATGACAAGTCTATGGCAAACATCATGCTAAATGGAGAAAAACTAAAACCATTCCAACTAAGATCTGGAACAAGGCAAGGATGCCCACTCTCCCCACTACTTTTTAACATTGTACTGGAAGTCTTAACTAGGGCAATAAGGCAAGAGAAAGAAATAAAAGAATACAGATAGGAAAAGAGGAACTGAAGCTATCATTATATGCAGATGACATGATTCTCTATATAGAGAACCCAAAAAAATCCACGCAAAAACTACTTGAAATAATAAAGCATTTTAGTAAGGTAGCCATATACAAAATCAACACACAGAAGTCAGTAACTTTCCTATATGCAAAAGCCAAGAAGAGGAAGAAGAAATTTAAAAAGCATCCCATTTACCATTGCACCAAAAACAATTAAATGCCTGGGAATAAACTTAACAAAGCACGTGAAAGCTCTATACAAAGAAAACTTTAAAAAGCTGCTAAAAGAGATAGAAGAAGACATAAGTAAATGGGAACACATTCCCTGATCATGGATTGGAAGAATTAACATAATCAAAATGGCCATTCTGCCAAAAGCAATCTACAGATTCAATGCAATTCTTATAAAAATTGCAATGACATTTTTTAAAGAGATAGAAAAACAATTCCATATGAACAGAAGTTCATATGGAATAACAAAAGACCATGAATATCAAAAAGCCTCATGACCAAAAAAAGAGAGAATGGAGGGCCAACTATCCCAGACCTCAAATTATACTACAAAGCCATAATAATTAAAACAGCATGGTACTGGTACAACAACAGACAATCAGACCAATGGTACAGAATTGAGTGCTTGGAAATAAAACCACACATATATAGTCAACTAATCTTTGACAAAGGCAGGGAAAACTTACATTGGAACAAAGGTAGCCTCTTCAATAAATGGTGCTGGGAAAATTGGACTAAGACCTGCAAAAAAATGGACCAAGACAACATCCTCACACCTTGTACAAAAACCAACTCAAAATGGATAAAAGATTTAAATGTCAGACCTGAAACGATAACATACATAGAAAATAACTTGGGAAAAACCCTCCAGGAAGTACAGTTCAGAAACCCTTTCTGGAAAAATCTACTGATGGCAAAAAATTGAAGGAAAACATAAACAGATGGGACTACATCAAAATAAAAAGCTTCTGTACAGCAAAAAGGATGACAGAAAAAAACTAAAAGAAGCCCAACTGAATGGGACAAAATTTTTGTCCTCCACAAGAGTGATAAGGGTTTAATAACAAACAAAGATCCATAAGGAACTCACACAATTAAACAAAAGCAAAACAAGAAGCCCAATCATAAAATGGGGTGAAGAACTAAAAAGAAACTTCTCCAAAGAGGAAATACAAATGGCCAACAGGCACATGAAGAATTGCTCAACATCACTAGCAATAAGGGAAACGCAAATCAAAACCACAATGAGATATCACCTTACACCAGTAAGAATGGCCCACATCTAAAGAACAGGCAACAACAGGTGCTGGCAAGGATGTGAAGAGAAGGGGACACTCTTACACTGCTGGTGGGAATGTAAATTGATCCAACCTCTATGGAAAGCTGTATGGAGGGCCCTCAAATTAATGAAAATGGAACTACCATTTGACCCAACAATTACTCTCCTGGGAATTTACCCAAAGGTGACTTCAGTGTAGGTACAAAGGGACACCTGTGACTTGGATGTTTATTGCAGCACTATTTATAATTGCCAGGACATGGAAGCAACTGAAATTAGATGATTTTATGATAACATGAATGAACTTAGAAGAATTCATATCAGCAGAAACAAGTCAAAAAGAAAAAAACAGAAGCCAAATGGTTTCACTACTATATGGGACATGGGAAAGATAAACAAAAATCCATGAAGAAAAGTCAAAACAAGCCAACAACCAAATTGAAGTACACAACCTGGGGGGGGGGAATGGGACAGGATGGGACAGGGTGGGAACAGACAGGGGGGAGTGAACCCCAAAGATCACAGAGATGTGAAATTCATATATAAAGTATTTAAAAATTTAAAAAATAAAATAAAAGTAGTGACAACCTAGTAGAGAAACTGGGTCACTCAGATATTGGTGGTGGGACTGTAAAATGAAGTGACCCTAAAGTTTGACCATTTCTTGTGAAACTGAACATGAACGTGGCAATTGCACTCTTGCACACTTATCTGAGTCATGGTGACTACGTCCACACAAAAACTTGTTCATGGATGCTCCTAATAACTTTATTTGCAATAACCCCAAATTGGAATCATCCCAGATGCTCTTCAACAGATGAATGGTTAATCTATGGTCTTACATGCCATGGACTACCACTCAGTAATAAAGAGGAATGAACTATTGATATAACAACTCCAAGGACAGTGCCCAATGAAATGGTGGTGATAGAGGGGAAGGAAAAAGGAGATTATAGCTGGGTTATGGATAGTGACACTGACAGGGCTAGAGAAGGGGAGGAGATCGGGTAGGACACTGCATGGTATGGTGAGAAATCACACACACTGTTACAGCCTCTCTGCTCTGAGTTAATTTTCCAGCCCAAGGACATGTTAGGTGGAATGTGGAGAGCCAGTACTATCTGAAGACCAGATTATTATCTGAAGACCAGGTATTGCTTTGAACAGCTCAGCACAGTGGGATATGCTTGAGGCCAGGTGTCCAGTGAAGCAATAAGGATCTCTGAGGGCTGGACATCATGAACTCTTGGCAGCAGTGAAGCCTTACTTACTGCCGAACTGTCTTTGTTCTACTCACTGTAGAAATTCAGCTGGAAATGAAATGTTAAGGCAATTTCTTTGGGGTGTTAACCCCCCCCATTTTCCAGATTGCTGTCTGATTAAAGCACACCTTAAAGATTCAATTCCTAGCTCTATTTTACTGGCATTTGTGGTGACAGATGGCCCGAATGCCAGTCGTCCAGTCATAACACTACAGTTGCTGTGGTGAGAAACTGTCCACATGAAACTCATACAGTTACTTCAATTAAAAAATGCAAAATTTTTAAAATGGCAGTCCCAAAAGGTTACATATTATAACACTTAATTTATAGAACATATATGAGTGAGCAAAGAACACAAAGAGATATTTTGCCAAGGAGGATATACAGAAGGCACATAAACACATAAAAAGATGTTGGACATCACTAGCCATTAGAAAAATGCAAACTAAAACCACGATGAAATATCATTACACACCTATTAGAATAGATAATACAAAAATAGTGACAATACCAAGTACTAGTGAGGATGTGGAGACATTAGTTCTTTTACATTGTTAATGGAATGTAAAATGGTACTCTAGGAACTAGTTCGACAGTTTCTTAAAGAAAATAAACATGCACTTACCAAGCACCCCAACAGTGGCTCTACTGGACGTTTATCCTGATAACATGAAAATTTAAGTCCACACAAAAATCTGTACACAATTGTTCAGAGCAGTCTCATTTGCAGTAGCCCAAAACTGGAAATAACCAAGTTGTTCCTCAACAGGAGCATGGTGAAACAAACTGATGTATCCACACCATGGAATAATGTTCAGTAATGAAATGAAGGAACGATTGATACTTGCAACAACATGGATAGATCATGTTGGAGCACTATTCTAAGTGAAAAAAAAAATACCAAAAGGACCACACTGCATAATTCCATTCAGAAAACATTGAAACAATGTCATCCCCATACAAAGAGGAGGTTCCAAGTTCCCTGACTCACTTAATAGAGGGGGCAGCTGAGCAGTCAGGGAAAATTAAAAAGGTTTTGGGAGAAAAGAAGGGGGAAAGACTTGGCAGAGGCACATGGAGGAAAGACATATGAGGAGTAAGCTGCAATTGCTTCTCAGCTTTGGACTTGTTCACAAGGACTTGGGGTACATGGAAGGAGACAATTGAAAGAGATAGAGATGTGGGTGAGAGACCTTGGGGGGGCCTAACAACGGCAGTCTTTACCTTGACTTGGATTTTGATTTTACTCCTTTCATTCCAGACTTGCCTGGCCCCTTCTGCCCCTTTCCTATGAGTCCCCACCAGAAGGTGCCTTAGACTTGTGGCAAGTTTCCCAGCCCCAGTGGCCCCACTTTGGACCAACCCTGTTTGGCTGGGCATTTACCCTTGAGGGAATAGGCAACTTTGGGTGCTTCGTTTTGAAAAAAAATTTTTTTAACATAGTGTGGAGAAAATCAGTAGCAATTCTCTGGTCCATAGCCTCAAATAGAATAGCCTGTGGCTCCATTTTGGTTGCAAGTTTTTATTCTTTAAAAAAATTGATTGCATATATGCATTTTTTTACACCGTTGTATAACCTAAGGTTCTCCCAACACCTTGTCACCCATGAACCATCATCTTAGTCTCTTGTGCCTATCCCTCCCCCAACTTTACTCCCCTCCCCCTACTTTGCTCTGTCAGCTCTCTGCTGACAGCTTGTTAGTTTTAAGTATATCTTGTCCTTTTGTTTTCCCTATATCCCTCATATAGGTGAGACCATCCAGTATTTCTCTTTTTTTTTCTTTCTGGCTTATTTCCTCTAGCATGATTCCTTCTAGGTACATCCATGTTATCACAAATGCATCAAAATTTTATTTTTTGATTGTTGAATAATAGTCCATTGTGTAAATCTACTAAGACTTTCTGATTCATTCATCTGCTTGGGGGCATTTTGGTAGGGAAACTATATCCTTTCTCTTCTCTTTATTGCACACTAATTGTATTACTGTTCTTTTCTATTGAAGGTCTTATGCACTAAGAGTACATTTGTCTTTATGCAACAGATGGCACAACCCATTTAAAGCAAACAGGTTTGGGGGTCCTAGGGTGCTGCTCCTCATTCTCCCCACTAATGATATTCTCAAAATGACCAAATTATGCAAATGGAAAACAGAATAAAGGTTGCCAGGAGTAAGGAATGATGGTGAGACTACAAAAGGATGGATGCAACTAGAAAAGGATAACATGATGCAGATAATTATAGCAAAAAATATTTCTGCATCCTGATTGTGGTAGAGGTTACCTGAATCTGCATGCTTGATATAATGGCAGAGAACTATGTGGTTGTCGCTTTCCATTGTTTGATAGTATACTGTAGTTACATAAGATTTAATTCATTGTTAGAAACTAGGTGCTATTTTTGCAAGTCCTGTATGTTATTTTAAAATGATTTTTTTTAATGAGGGCAAAGTACATCCCTAGAGAAATAAAAACAGAGAATTCTTTGCAGACAACTGGCTTACAAGAACTAGTAAAAGAATGTAACTGGCTTTCTTCCCACAAAAAATTTTTTTGAAAATTATTAAAGAAAAAAAAAGACTGACAAACTGAAAAAAAAAAGAAGTAGTAAAAGAAGCTTTAGAATTTTATTTCTAAAACTATTATTTTCTGGGTTCCCTGCAGAACAAGGTGCTGCTGGTTGGGAATGTGGCCTTGCTCTGAGACACAAGAGTCTGGAACTATACCCAGATGAATGAGCTGTAGCAGTGCTTGGAGCCCCCGGGCCTGGTTGTGCTCGGTTTCTCCTGCCACTAGTTCAGGCATCAGGCCGCCCTTCCATGCCCACTGTTTGACAATCACAGGGCTGCACTCTGAGGATTTCATCCAATATCAAGAATGAAGAGATGTTGAATCTCCTCAAGTATGTCTGACCAGGTGGCATATTCGAGCCCAGCTTCAAGCAATTTGAGAAGTACGAGGTGAATGGCACACAGGTACACCTGTTCTTTGCTGTTCTGAGGAGGGCTGTCCCTTGGCTCAGTGATGCCGCCATATCACTCATGACCAACCCCAAGTTCATCACCAGGTCTCTGGTTCTCACAATGACATGTTCTGAAACTTTGAGATGTTCCTGGGGGCCAGTGAAGGAGAAAGTTACTGAGCAAGCAGTCAGATAAGCAAGGCCCAGTTGGAAGAGTGCTTAATTCTGGGAATTTTCCACTCACTAGTGAATCCCTTAAAAATCTAACTGCCCTAGCTGTACAGTGGCAACCCATTTGGGTAGCCTCTCCAAGACAGTGTTCTCTTACTGCTTTCCCAATAAAACTCTATCACTAATCTTTTGGTCTCAACAGGGAATCCTTTCCACGTTGGGGGCAAGAACCAGGGAGAACAGGCCCCTGGTTGCCTCATCCTGGATCACCATGACAGTGTGCCTGTGTGCAAATACAGCCATCTTCTCCTCCCATCAGGCTCACCTTGAGCCTGACCTCCAAGCTCTGAGGTCTTGGGGCTGAGCTGTGCCCAGGCTGCCTTTCCATGCCTGCTCTTTGACAGTCACAGGACTGCACTCTGAGGATTTCATCCATGACGGTGTTTCTTCTAAACCTGTATGGAGGAAGCTGATATCCAGGAAGATGCCCCAGATGAGTGCTATCCCTGTTCATTCCAGCTTCCCCTCTCCAGAGCAATGCTCCTCACTAACAGTGCCAAGTGACAACAGGAAAAAAAATGTATAATTTTGAGGACATGTAATTGGAAACATACACATCCTGACATATATTTATGGTCAATTATTTATATTCTGTTGTACTGATAATCCTTAATGAATTAGACCCATTCATTACCGACAGAAACAAGTTGTTTCTTTATTATACACAGTGCCACCATGTATGTTCTGGTAATAACTTGATACATAATAATGCTAATACACCTGTAAGAAAGAATGCCTAGGGTAGAATTCCTGGGCCAAAGAGTAAGTATAGTCTGGGTGTGGTGGCGCATGCCTGTAATTCAAGCACTGGGAGGCAAGAGGCCAGGGATCACTTGAGTTTGCAGGTTCAAGAAAACCTGGTCTTGAAAAAGCAGACAGGTGCAGTGGCGGGCACCTGTAATCCCAGCTACCTGGGAGGCTGAGACTGAGGATTGCTTGAGTTTGTGGGATCCGGACTACCCCAGGCAACATAGCAAGACCTAGTCTCAAAAAAAAAAGTGTATTTGTAAAAGATATTCCAAATGAAAAGTTCTTGAGTTGGATGGTGGTGATGGTTGCACAATGTAAATGTACTGTATATGCTAGAGAAGTACACTTAAAAATGGTTAAATGGCTCAATTTTATGTATATATACATATATATTTTATCAAAGGTATTTGGGGAGTTTACTTCAAAAACAACATATAACAATATTGACTTCGCCACATACTTGTTAACTGCTCCCTATGTGGAGCTAAGTGTTTCTGACTCCTCTTTGAGAAAACCTTGTTATAATTGAGTCGTATTCCACTGTGTATTTTGTAAGTTATAAACAAAAAGATAAAATCTTGCCATTTTTGACAGTACGGATAGCCCTACAGAGTAGTATGCTAAATAGAAAAAGAAGTCAGACAGAAAAAGACAAATATCATACTGATTTCACTCACAGAAAGAAAGTAAAGAAACAAAGCAAATAAAAGGAAACAAAACAGATACAGAGAACAGGTTGGCAATTACCAGAGGCTAAGAGTGCTGGGGAGGAGTGAATCCTTTTAAAAATTTATTTATTTTAATTTTGGGGGTTAATTTTTGCTTTTCCATATGTGCATGTTTCACTGAGCATCCACTGAACCATCCATGCCATACCTCCCCATCTGCTTCCCTCCCTTTATCCCCTCCACTCTAGGCAGAATGAGTCTAAGTGAAGATTACCTATGGTATATATTGCCAACTTTTCTGTAGGTCTGAAATGTAAAAATAAAGTTAGAAACAGGTTTTTAAAAAGTAAAAAAAATTGTGAAATATAATACTTGCACAAACCAATTTTCAACTCATCAGACTCTGTGTTTTCCCTGTTAAATAGATGTAACATCCTTTCCCACAGGAAAATTGTATAGATTAACTCAGTAAAATTTGTCTTAACTACCTAGTATCTGTCTCTATCATACTAAATGTAACTTTAATGCTACATAACAAAAAATATAGACTATTTTAAAGAAATTTCAATGCTTCCTTTACAATTGTGTTGTAAGAGCAAAAAGAGGCTTGACTTTCTTAGGTTTTGAGCATCTGAAAAATAACCTTGCTTTTACACATGCAACACACATTATTGGAAAAGACTTTCTGGTAGGAGTAGGTGCTCTATAGCCTGCAGGCAGTAATAGCATTTAGGGGATCTGGCATCTGGGTTCTCCAAACTCAAACCTGAACTTGCTAGATTAGAAGGTAATATCTGAAAATCTAACTGGGAAATAATGTTATCAGATGCCCTCTCAGTTCCCCTGGCCAATAAAAGGAAACAAGAGTTTGAGAGTTTGAGAAGGAAAGTAGTTGAAAAATTGAGGAGGGTAGCAGACTGGTGCCTGCAATTTGGCAGAAGGCAGGGGTATTTATCTAGTTACAGATGGTTGGGTAAGTGTTACAAGGGAGTAGAAGGAATGTGTGGGCATCCTTGCAATAAAAGTGTCTGGGGGTTTTGATTGATACCAGCCGGATTTTGCTATCACCTGGTGGTCAGAAATTCAGATGTTATCTTCCTAGAGATGCTCTTTTCTCTTGGAATGTGAGAAAACAAAGTTTGTTAAGCCTAGAAGATAACTAAGGAAAGAAAAGGGGAGAGCTTACCCCATAGGGCAGAGAGAGACATATACTTTGCTGCTTCATCCACAAGTCCATTCAGTAATTTCAGCACATAAAAATAACTTTCAACATAAAAGTAAATTTTAAGAAGCTTACATATTTAAATAAAAACACGAGAAACTTTGTGTAACAAGATAGCGGATCTTGGGCGAAGACTTCAGCGATCCTCCATTTGACAGCCTTATTAAATGAGGTACTTGGACTTGAAACATTGTCAATAACTGTCTGAAGCCCAGTTACGGATTGCATGTCGCAGGGCGTGATCAAAGACAATTTTTTGACAATCTGTCGCTGTTTCAAAATGCTCACATTCACTCACTTTGCTGGAATCGAACCCAATTCTCCTGTGTGAAAATCAAACTCCAGGGCGACAGCTCCTAGGGATGTTATTTGCCTTTTTACACACCAGAACCACAAGCAATTCTGGCCCTTCTGCTTCCCAAGTCCTGGCTTTCAAATACTAAACGTTTCGCTTCCTCTACCTCCACCTGTGCGCTCCGGTCTCCCTAATTGACCATATCATTAAACCTCACGCACGGCTCCAGAAGCCGACTCGGCTCCTGAGCTCCCAGCTCTGCGACCTCAGTGGGTTCCACCATGCCCAGCCCTTTCCTCCTCACTTGGGATGTTTGGTTCAGGACCGCCCCTTCCCACCTGGCTATTTGGTTGGCCAGCGCCCTTATATACGTCATTCACCCGCGCCACCCGGAAGCCCTGGTTCATACCAATTGGTTCATACCAATCGTTCTTATTGCCGGTGGCTCTAAGGTAATGGCCGCATTTGGGTGTCCCTGGGTGGAGAGGTCCCAGAGTTGGGAGGGGCAGAAGGCGGAACCCCCAGCCCGGGCTGGACGAGCCCACTCCCTACGTTAAGAGGGTTCAGAGGTACTGCGCATGAGGCCAAACTGTGGTCAACGTGATCTACCCCCTCCCCATTCCTCAGGAGCCCATCATGGCGACGCCCCCTAAGCGGCGGGCTTTGGACACCACGGGGGAGAAAGTGCTGCGCTATGAGGCCTTCATCAGTGACGTGTTGCAGCGGGACCTGCAGTGAGTGACAGCGCCGGTCGGGGCGCTTGGAACGTTCCACGTGGTGGGCGGGGCATTCGGAGTCATGGTCTAGCCTTCTGATTGGTGAGCGAGGTGCTCAGCCCGGCCTGGAGGTTCCCTTCACGGAAGGAGGGGCGACTTCCGGGGTGTGCTTTGGCTTGGACTTGTAGAGCTTCGTGGAGGGTGTGTCTGCGCAGGCGCGGCTTCATGTTGCTTAATGAGTAAGAACCAAATATCTAAAGTCGGGCTCTCAGTTCCTGACCAGGTTTGGCTATCTTAGCCAGCTGTGTTAACACGTTGCACCTTGCCTCTCTTTCCTGTGCCTTAGTTTCCTCATACGTGAAATGAGGACGTTAACGGGCCTTTCCTTAAGTGGCAGTTTTGAGTTTTTCATGTGTTCAATACTTGTAAAGGATTTAACATGGATACTATAGGCTCTATGAGTATGAAAATTTATTATGACTGTCATTATTACTCTTTTCAGAACTGGAACTTATGAGTACCCTAAAAGGAATGGGAGTTTTTTCAGTGGTGAGAACAGGACATTCTGATTGAAGGAAAGTATTGGAAGTAGAGTGTAATACTACTAGTAAATAATGGCTCACTCAAGTTAGTATTTGGAAGGCACTACTCTAAGCGCTTTATAGTGAACACTCATTTAATCTTCCTGATGACTCTATACGGTAATACTTGTCATTCCTCTTTTATAGATGGGGAAATTGAGTCACAAAGAGGTTACTTACTTTCCATAGTCCCACAGTAAAAATGAAGAGCCTAGATTCAAATCCAAGCAGTCTGATTAGAGTCCAAATCTTAACCTCTGCACTAAAACAGTTTAGAGTATGGTGAATGAAGTAATAAGATGATCATATCATGTATCCCAAGAGAGACAGGGCTTCCTGTTGGTCACCATTTTACTCTTGTCCCATCAGAAAGGTGCTGGACCATCGAGACAAGGTATATGAGCAGCTGGCCAAATACCTTCAACTGAGAAATGTCATTGAGCGACTTCAGGTAAAGACTCTAGGGTTAGGAGTTCCTTTTTTGGCATGGGAAGATTGGAGGACTCAAAAGTTGACCTCTGACCCCTACCTCTTTTACCCTGGCCCCACAGGAAACTAATCACTCGGAGCTATATATGCAGGTGGACTTGGGCTGTAACTTCTTCGTTGACACAGTGGTGTGAGTGTCTACCCATCCCTCTGAACCCACAGGGTTCACTTCCCTCTTCCTCCAAATGGAACAAATATTTTCCTGAGCATCTGCTACATACCAGACATTGTATTAGATCCTGGGGATGTGACAGTGAATAAAGGACAAAACCCCTACCATCTGATAAACCTCAATTTGGGGAAGATGGGGAAAAGGGAATGAAAAATAAATCTTAAATTGTGTGGTATGTGAAACATGATTAGGTCTTTCTCTATTACTTCTAACTGCTTTTTCAGCCCAGACACTTCACGGATCTATGTTGCCCTTGGATATGGTTTTTTCCTGGAGTTGACATTGACAGAAGCGCTCAAGTTCATTGATCGTAAGAGCTGTCTCCTCACAGAGTAAGTCCATTAAATGAGGATAGTATCTAAAAACACTACCCTTTCCAACACCTGTCTCTTTTCCCATGACTGCCTGTGGGACCATCCCCCTCTTCGTCAGGACTCAGACTGAGGAAAGTAGGGATGCAAAGCTCAGGCCCAGGTATAGCACATAATAAGCACTTCGTAAGTGGTCTTTATGTTCTTCATTCACACAAATGTTGATTGGGCATCTGTTGTATGCCACACTTTGTACTTGGTGGTAGGGAGGCAGTAGTGAGTGGATAAGGCAGAAGGGTTCCTTGAGGGTTTACAGTCTAGAAGGATTATACTGTTATACATTTTTTACCAGATCTGGGTTTTCCCAACCTATAAATCAGTAACAATAAAGCAGCTACCTCTGACTTCACCTTCTGCTAATTTTTGTGCTTTTCACTGTGCTCTCACCACACTGAACTTAACAGACTTTTTAAAACATACCCAGAATGGTCCTGCCTCAGCTGTTTCACTGGCTGTTCTCTCTGCCTGCCACACTCTTTCCCCAGACCTACATGGTATCCTTTCTCCTCATTGAATTTATGTCTTGCTCAAATGGCACTTTAATGAGGCCTTCTATAACCTAACTTCGAAACTGCAACCCTGGTGCTCCTTATTCCCCTCCCTTAGTCTACTTTTTCTTTTGTCCCCTAGCACTTATGACCTCCTAATATTTACTGTGTAATTTGCTTCTTTCTAATGTTCATTACTTCCTCCCATTAGGATATAAACTTTATAAAGGAGATAGTTTGTACTCCCAAGCAACTAGACTAATGCATAGCATACAGTAGGCACTCCATTGCTGGATGAATTTAAAAGGGTAAATTGTTAGCAAATTGATGTGAGGGTTCAATTAGATCTCTGTAAATGGTGATAGGGAGATGACATGGAGTGAAAGTAGAGGGGCCAGTTGAGTAAGGAGGGGGGATTGGGAGTATGAATGAGAAGCTTGAAATGTAGCTAGGGAAGACCTCCCAGAGGAAGTAGCATTTGAGTCACTTGGTTCAGTGAACAAGCCATGAGAAAGAGGATTCCTGGCAAGGGGACCAGCATGCCTGCCATGTTTAAAGAGCATGGAGTCTGCTTCAGAGGGATGGAGGAAGGGGGTACTGAGCAATACACTTAGATGAATAGTATCCCACCAATATGAATATCATTCATTTAAAATTTCTCTAGGTCACATTAGTCTTTATTATCCAATATTCATTTCTTCCAGAGTTGCTTTCCTAAGGGTTTCAGTAAATCTTCTCTTTCCAAATCTTAACAGTGTTTCAGTGTTAGTGGACCCAAAAGAACCCCAGACCTTCTAAATCTTAATGATTAGATCAATTGGTAAATAGTTTGGTTGAGGGATCTGCGTTCATGGCCAATGTAATTCTGAACTACTGGCCACTTTAAATCAAGTTAATTTTTTTTAAATAACAAAACTTTCCTTGTTACATTGCAAAATTCCTGAACCCTTTGAATAGATTTTGATTTTTTGAGATTTGATGTCTTTCCCCAAAGTGGGGTGTTTTAGGTTGTCAGTGCCAACCTCCTTGTCTGGTCTTTTTGATATATTGATCTGGCTTATTAATGTAATGAGAAATGTGATTGAGTCTCTTACTACTTTAATCTTTCTAGAAGATGGGGATTTCAGTCAATATAGTTCACGCTCCTCTTTAAAAACACTTGGTTACTTGGGATACACTTTGAACTAACTTTCTTGCAGGTTATTTTATGGAACCAAAACTACATTCTTTCCCCTTTTTAGTATCTCTTTGTTGCGGGGGGGGGGGGGGGGGGGGGGG